>RJWH01003442.1:0-154929 GCA_004363575.1 Solenodon paradoxus
GTCAGGCCACTCCCCGCGGGGGCATCGTTTGTGCTATTTTCATGCCTCCCCGAGTTTGGGAAGTCCCTGAGCCTGCTGGAGAGTAGGAGGGACTGTGTGCCCTCAGGAGACACCGGCCAGGCCGCCTGGGGAGGGGACATGACCCCGTTGTCTTCTCAAACCTGGGACACAGCAGGGAGACCGCATCGCACCCCCTCCCGGGGTCCCCAGCCTAAACGAGACGAGGGCAGACAGGAACCCCAGGCTTCCCTGTGCCGGACGCCCCAAACGTTCTGGAACGATTTCCACTGTCCTCATAGCTGTCCCCTCGGCATCTTCTGAGACGAGGATTTCATGCGCTCATGTGGTTGGGCAGAGAAAGGGACACAGTAGGACCCCGGGGCTGAGTCCAGGGACCTGAGATGCCGGGGTTCCTCGGGGAGGCAGGCCGTGACACAAGTGGAGTCTGGGAACGCCTGCCAGTGTGCACGCGGGGGTCGAGCGCCTTCTGTGCGTGCCCGGCGCCGGGCTGTGCGCTGCAACCCCAAGGGCAGGGCGCCCCGCGTGCCTGGAGGGACAGGCACGGGCGCCCCCGTCCCTCGGCGTTTCTCAGCGACGGCCCCGCGGGAGGCCTGTTTTGGGAGCGCGACTCGGGGAGCGAGAGCATGAACCGAGCTCTGCACAGCGCAGAGGTCCTGTGGGGTCGCTGGGGCTGCCGCTGACCTCGGGGCCGTGCCGGGCACCTTGGGTCCTCCAGGCTGAGGCTGCTGACCCTTTTCTTGATGACGACGGAGGTGAGGAGGATGTCTTTATTAGTCGTGACAGTCACACGCGGTCTGCCCCTCCTGAGACTGGATGTCCGGCCCCCAGGGCCTGGCGGGCAGTTGGAGGGCACTGAGGCGGCGCCAGCTGCTGCCTTTGCTGGCCCCACAGACACGTAAGCTGGTGGCGGACACTCAGCTGCGTGTCCAGTGTGACTGAACCACCCACGACAGGGTCCGAGGAGCTGGCCGTGAGTCTGATCCGTGTTGTCCCCAGGCTGGGTCCTCTGGGCCTCGTCTAGGGCTCTTCCTGGGTCGGGTCAGTTGGCGAACAAGCTGCTGGCCCCGGACCTGGTTTTATGTGGCCCTTCAACCAAGAGTGGCGTTTAAGTTGAAGGGGTTTGTGGAAATAAAATTCAAAGCCATGCGGCATGGAGTCTGTGGCCCAGCGTCTGCATACGGGTCGTCTGCCTGCCTGTCTGCGGCCTGGGCCCCAGGTCAGGGGACGGGCTGCATAGATGGGTCTCACGCCCCAAGCTTCAGACGTCCAGTGTGGCTGCCCTTCCAAGAAGAGAGCTGAACTCTGCGGCCGACTGTCGCCGGGCCTGGCCGGGACCCTGTGCAGGGCCTCATCTGTCCTGATGTCGCCCTCAAGGCCACGAGACGGGCCCGTGCACGCGTGGTGTCCCTGCACGGGGCGCACCAGGCTCCCTGGTTTCTCAGACGCTGTGACATAGCTCATCCACCCGTTTCGCAGAGGAGAAGACTGAGGCCTGGAGACCTCTGCTGTGCGCACAGGAGCCCCTCTGGGTGGGGCGGACGCGTGGTTAGGGACCCTATGCTCTTTGACCAGCGGGGCACCTTGGGGACTGAAAGGGAGACCAGGACCCAAGGACGGCGGGAGTCAGAGTAGCTGGGAAGAGGCCCCCCTCTGAAATCTTTCTGCTTCACCCGCCTGGTTGTCGCCTGGTGTTCCCACAAAGCTGCCTCCCGCGGTGAGTGTGGGTCACGTCACGGCCCCTGGGCGGCCTCCGTGAATGGCCGTGGGGACCGAGGGCCTCTGCAGGTCTGGGCACTGGCACGTGGGACTCTGGTCTGTCTGGGGTGACTGTCCTCATCGGGCTGGGGGCCCAGCCTGGCCCTGTGCTCTGTGTCTGGGCCCTGCTGTGTTCCCCAGCGCTGTCCCCTGCTCAGGAATTTGGCTCCAGGTGATAGTCATCAGGGACAAGACCCTCAAAGTTTCTTGCAGCTGAGCCCTCAGGGTCCGGGTCCTGTACCTGGAGGGCCTGCAGTCACCCTTCTGGGCCTGTCCCATCCCCTGTCCTCCGGGGGCCGTCTGCGTGCTGCCTCGGTGTGCGCCTCCTGGCGCCACGGTCACCTCTTCTGACGCCCCGTCCAGGACCGGCCAGCGTGGGCAGAGTTGGGGATGGTGAGGCTGAGGGAGTTGAGGGTGGGGGCCTGGTGAGACCGGATCTGCCACAGGGATGTCAGCTCCCAGCGCCTCAGCGCACAGCACTCCGGTGGCCGGCCGCTGTCTGACTTGTCTGCAGAGGGGCAGTGGGGTCGGCGGCTGGCCCAGGAGGAGCCCGCGGTGCAGGCGCTTTTGAAGGCGCTGCAGCATCGACCAGCTGGTGGCCGTGTCATAGGACGGGGGTCAGGGTGAGCCAGTGTCCCATCTGCACGGCGGGGAGAGGCATGGACAGGGCCACGGGTGGGAAGACGTGAAGAAAGTGCGCCGGAGCAGGGGGCTCGCTGACGGCCGACTCTCCCGCAGATGGCGAAATCAAAGCCCGCAACCCGGATGGAGGGCCCCGAGCGGCCCCGAGCGAGCCGTCCACGCTGCAGCAGGAGGTGCTGGCTTCACAAGTGGCCCAGCCGGGCAGCCCCTCGGCAGCAGGGACAGACCAGGCCGCCCTGGACGAGCCACTGTCCCTGGACAGCCATTGCGATGACACAGGTACTCACCAGGCCCTGTGGGGCTGAGCTGCTGCAGGACAGCCGTCCGCCCCGGCCTGCAGCCCCTCCAGGCGGGTCACAGCCGTCCACCCTGGGGCCGGGCAGTAGCTTGAGGGGATCAGGCCTCAGGCGCAGGCACTTCTGGGGCTGAGCTGGCCACGCCCTCGGTCCCTGAATTCAAACGCCAGGCAGAGCTTTGTCCTCAGTCTCCTCCCAAGTCTGACCCACCTTGGTGGTGAAAGTTGTTTTCGTTACTTGAAGGAGAGGTGCGGCCGGAATGACCACGAGCAGAGGGAGGAGGAGGCAGCATCTCATTTAGGTGTTTTCTTGCGTGGAGACCTGCCGCGATCCCTGGGGGTGCGGGCTGCGGGCTGCGCGAAGGCGCCTGACTGGACGCTCCTCCGGCGGGGCACCTCTGCCCTCTGTCAGGAAGGAAGCCGGCAGCAGCCTTTACTTAGCTGCTGGCTCGTGTTGGTCAGTCCCCTGGGTCAGAAACCCGGGTCCTTGGGATTTGCGTGGACCACACCGGAGCCGCGACTCCATGTGTCTATATTCAGTCCCTTCTGTGTCTGAGTCTCTTCCCCCGAGTGACGGCCTGGCCACGCGCACTAGAGGTCACCTCCCTGAGCCTGGAGGCGGGGCTGTCACCTGGGGCCCTGGGGACACCGTGAGCAGAGGCAGCTGAGCCAAGGGCCAGGTAGTGGGGCACTTGTGGGTCAGAGGTCTTGGACCCCTGGCCTCTGCAGTGGACACGGTGGGTGGGAGGGCCGGCTGGGCCAGCAAAGCTTCCCAAAGCGACCCAACTCAAAGTGGGCGGGTTTTACAGCTGCCACCGGCCTGGGAGCAGGGCTTGGCTCTCCGGAGCTGAGCGCTGCCAGCACTGGGGCAGCCCTTCCCGGGGGGCCGGAGCCCAGGGTGGACGCAGTGCGATGGGCGGGGCTGTGGCGGCAGCAGCGCTGCGGGGCGGGACCAGCCTGCAGAGCGGGCAAGCCGTGGACAGTGACCAGGGAGTGGACAGCCCCGCCGGGCTCTGACCCTGCTGCCCCGCGTGTCCCGTGTCCTGGGCGCAAGAGATGACTGTGCGCATGACTCCGGCTCAGCCAGAACACGGCTCAGTGGTGGCGCGTTGAGCGGCACCCACGTTCCGGCTTTTTTCGCCCGGGCAGCAGTCACGTGTTCTGTGCCCGGCAGCTTGAAATAAAGACGTGCGCTCGCTTCAGGTCCGACGAGTACAGCAAAGGGTCCTGTTGAACATGGGACGGACGCCTGGGGGAGAAGGACCGAGCCTCTGCGGCGCTGCTGCCCGGAGCGGGGGCGGGTCACCCCGCGTGCCTGCGTGCAGGGGCCCAGTGCTGTGCACTCGCACCCGCTCACCCAGGGACTCCCGGGGACGGCGCGACTGCCCCTTGCTCAGGAGAAGCGTTGCACGGGCTGTAGGGCACCCCAGGGAGGGAACCAGGGCGTAAAGAGCAGATCCGTGACCTGGGCTGGCTGGGTTTCGCTGTGGCCGGGCCAGTCACGGAGCTGTGACCGTGGGCGCTCAGCCTCTGAGCTGGCCCTGAGCTACCAGTGAGGTGGGTCATCGCACCGGGCTCTCGGGGTCATCAGCAGCAGTGCCGTACCCGCCAGGAGTCTCAGTTCGTCCCAGCGCCCCGAGAGCGAGAAGTGTTGGCCGTCGCTGCCGGGACGGTCCTCTGCACGCCCCCTGGAGCAGCGGCCCTGGGAGCTATGCCCGGGAGCACACACGGGCGCCCACGACACCCCAGGGCCGCTGCGCACGCGTGTGGCTGGGAGTCCAGCTGCGTCTTGCTGCTGAACTGGGGCCCTGGGGCCTGTGGTCCAGCACGGGCACCACTTGGGATGGTGCCAGCACTGCCGCCTCTGGTCCCAGGCCTGTTGGGAAGCCTGGTCTTGAGCAGAGCACCCCCAGAGAGGGAGCGGATCGTAATTTAAGGCAGAGACACCCTCATAACGAGACAGTGGACGCTGGCGTTTGCATGGCAGCAGCGCTCACATGGCGCCACGTGGCGGCTGCTTTCCTAACCACCAGGTCCAGGCCCCTGGGCGTGAGCCCCCAGTGGCTGGGAGCTGACAGGAATCCACCCCTTTGGGGTCTGCTGTTTGATGCCAGACAGGCGTGTCCTGACCTCCGGGCAGGCCGGCGTGGCCGCGCGGATCCTGCGAGTGCTGAGCCCAGGCCCCTCCTCGATGTGGCAGACGCGTTCGTGGAAACGTCCTGGGCCTGGAAGGGAGGGTCCCCGAGGGGCCGTCTGCGCCAGGGCCCCGGGGCTCGGGCTCGGGGCTGGCTCTGCCTCTTCAGAACAAGCCTCCGCTGGACTTGCTGGGGGGCACGGCCGCTCCAGAGCGAATGCTCTCCGGGTCTCACCCTGGGCTCTTCGACCCTCGGTCTGGTGATTCGGTTGGCGCTGGGCTCGTGTTTGCGATGGGTGCGTCTCTCCTGCTTGTCTAGGAGTTCGGCCCCACCCAGCGCGTCCCCGAGAGGCCAGGCCGGAGGGGCGAGGGGGCGGGGCCTGGTCACTTGTCGTGGGGCCTGATGACCCCTAGCTGGCCGGAGCGCGCTGATTCAAGCAGAGTGGCATTCCTGGAGCGCGTGCGCCTCACTGTCTTCTCGGGACAGACCTGCTCTTCAGATGGGAAAGCGTTGGCCAGCTGGGCCGCCAACACCGAGCACGGACCTGGCAGGGCTGGGATTTCGTCCCAGACGTGCTTTCTGTCCTAATGTTCTAGAGGCAAACAGGAGCTCTGCCGGTACTCGGCTTCTGGAACGTTTGAGAGTTCTGAAGGGCACACTGTAGGCTGCAGGCCAGTCACGCCCCACCTGTTTCGTCTGCTCACCTGTGTCTCACTGTGAGCCCGGAGACCCGGCCGTGCGCCCAGCGCCTGCTCCCGGCCGGCAGCTGCACGTCAGTGCTGCCCTGGCCGTGCTGGTCCCACCAGACCTGGGACTCGGCCCCTGGCAAGTGCGGGGCACTGAGCTGACTCATCCCATCTGATGGCCTGGCCCACAGCCGTCTGACCGAGCCGAGGCCAAGGACACGGATGTCACGGGGGTGTAGTAGGCTGACGGGTGGCTGTCCCCAGCCCTCCAGGTCTGCTCAGGCGCTTACTCGTGGTCTCGACGTCTGGTGGGTGCCGGCTGGGTGAAGCCGAGCCCCAAGCAGCTGGGGGGCGGGCATAGGTGCTTTTCTCTCGGCCCCAGCACCTGCGCAGCGTTCTTGGATTCGCCTTTTGTGCGGCACAGACTCTCATGGTCTGCCTACCCCGGTCCCTGAGAAGTTGGCCAGCCTTTGCTGGAGAGAAGAAGCGAGGCACACAGAAGGGACACTGAGGGAGCGTGCCTGGTCACTGTGTCCGCTCAGCTACTGCTTTCTGGCTGGAGCCCCCTGTGGGGTCTGATGAAGGCGGCTGAGTCGGGTTGCTGAGACGCGACCTCTGCTGCTCAGTTGGGACAGGGATGCCCCGAGGGTGGGGTCCCAGATGCCAGGGACAGGTAAAGCGACGTCCATTATTTTACACATTAGACAGACACCCAGCACTTGAGACTAGATGACGCTAACGATGTTTCACACAATTCTAGCTGCACCCTCGAGATGCAGAGGAGGGCCTGGAAGGGGTCAGAAGAGACGCGGAGACCTTTCCCTTCCGTGGGCCCTCAGGTCAGGGACAGACGTGTGACGAGCGTGGAGAGTTTCGGGAAGACACTGGAGGGGAGTTTTGTGAGTTGCTGGTGTGGGGCGGGCTGAGACCCTGAGAGGGGAAACTGAGGCAGCGGCCAGACAGCCGGAAGGGGCAGTGCGGGAGACGGGGGTGCTAGGCCAAGGAGCCACTGATGGCAGCTGTCTCCCCAGAACTAGGACTTTGAATCTTGCTGGGCATCCGGGGGACAGGATCAGAGTCTGGGGACCCGCCAGCCATGCTGCTCCATCCTGTGCTCTGCACGGCTCCCAGGGGTTCGCGTCCACTGTCCTGATTTATGAGATGGACCGGACGGTGGCAGGACTGGGCCCTGCATGGAAACTAGACGCCCCTGCTCTCCCTGTGGCTGAAGGAAGCTGTTTATAGTTAGAAACAAACTTTTTTGATGGCGTTAGTGAAAACTAAAGCGCAGCCTTGCGAATGGCAGGTTCTCAGAAGCCAGTGTGTCGAGCATCGATTTGGGGACAGTGTCCTGAACAGTGACAGCATTATCGTGCAGTATCACGCAGGTAAAAGCGTGCGGAGCACACAGAGGACCACTCAGGTCAGACCGGCTGCCTTCTGTGGGCAGCGGGGGGCATTTCTGCGGCGTTGGAACGTGAGGAGTTGGACGTCAGTCCTTCTGTAGCAAAGGCCACGTCTCCGTGAGCCTCACAAGGGAAGCGGCCTGGCCTGCTAGGTCTTCAAGTAACGACAGCAGTAGTGGTGACAGGTAGGACCGTGGGGCATCAGCGCTGCCTGTGGTTTCACTGGGTCCGGCCCTAGGAAGCACGAGGCGCGCCCTTCGTGGGCGTCCGGAAGCTTCCCTGGAGGAGGTGAAGGCCACGCCCGGCTCCCTGAGCTGTGTCGGGCGGCTCCCGGGAGTGTTCGCGTTTTCCCTGGAGATTCGCAGAAACGACCCGGCCCGCTGCCGCGAGGACTGTGCCTGGGCTGGCGTCGGAGGAGGGACGGGGCCCAGAGGCAGATCAGTTTGGGGACAGTGGATTTGTTCTGCAGTGCAAGGGGAGCCCCTTTTCCATGGCTTGTTTCCCCTGTAAGGCTGGGAGTGAGACTGGAGGCGGGAAGGGGCGGGGAGGTTGGGACAGGTCCCAGCAGACCACCTGCAGGATGCAGGGCAGAGCTGAGGGACTGGGAGGGTGTCTCCTCAGACGCCGGCAGGGGCACTTCTCTGTCACTGTCTCCTGCAGCAAGCGCCTGGCAGGGGCGGGAGCTGGCAGATGAGCGTTCATCCAGAGACGGGACTCCCCATGTTAAGTGGAAAGGAAGGGCGCAGGGGACTTGGGGGGATGGGGGCCATGGTTGAGGCTGTTTGGCCAAGTCATGCCACTTGGGCTGGACAGAGAAGGGAGGAGGGGCGGACGGGCTGGGGGGCTCGGGGGCTCGGGGCAGCAGCGCCCGAGAGCCTGAGCCAGCGGGGTGCGGGGGTCTCTGGGCCCTGAACTTCCTCCCATCTCCCCCCCGTCCCTCCCACGTATCTCCTCCAGCATCGGGGTGGGGCGGGGGCCGTGCAAATGACAGCTGCTGAGCTCGCCAGTCTGCAGCGTGTCCGATGCTCTCACAGCGACGTGTTTAAACTTTGAAACCCTCCCGAGCTGAGCTGTCCTCGTTAGTAGTCCAACGTCATGCACAGGTAAACAGGCACAGACGTTCAGGAACTTACCCAGGGTCTCCAGTGAGTGCAGGTGCTGGCAGGAGCCTGGTGCCACTGACCCTAAAGCCTGCGACCCTCGCGCCCCCTAGTGGAGAGACGGTTGGGTTGCTGCCTCTGGCCCAAGGGCCGGCCACGCACATCCTGAGGACCCGGGTTTGCGTCCCAGGCCGGGGAGAATAGCCAGGATGTAAAACTCAATAAAAATAGTGTGGCTTTCTCCTCTCCTCCTGCCTGATTGCCTTCATTCCTGCCTGCACCTTTCCTTTAAAAGAACAAACACCCGTGACCACCCGCAGACGAGGCGGGAGCTCCTGTGTCACCTGCGTGGAAAGGGACAGAATCGCTTGCGCCCAGATTATTCTGTTCCCTTGTTCCCTCCGTCTCGTGTCTCTGCTCCTGAGACACCCCGATAGCTGAGCTCACTGGAGGTCAAGTCTGTCGGGAAGGCACCCTCTGTTCTCCGTCCCCGTGACCAGCCCACCCGGCCGGAGTCCCTGGCTCTAGCGCGTGACCTCTGTTTGCCTCTGAAGCAGCCAAGACGCTGTCAGCCTGCAGAGACGAAGACACGGACACCGACAGCCTCCCGCCTGCCACGGACGAGCCCTCTCAAGCCTTAGCTGGGTCCGACGCCCTGGACAGTCCTCTCAGACCCCTGGAGAGGTCTGTGGGCCAGCTCCCCAGCCCCCCGCTTCTGCCCACCCCACCGCCCAAGGTGGGCTCCAAAACCACGAAAAGCATCACAGGTGGGTCCTGGAACTTCCTCCTCCCTCTCCTCTCCCTCCTATTCTCCTTCCTCCCTAACTTCCTGCCTCCCTGCCGTCATCTCTTGAAAAGGTCCCACTCGGGGCTGGCTCCCGCCTTTGCTCCTGTGACCGGGGCTTGGGGCAGGTCAGGGGGCAGGTCTGGAGGCGGGGCGTCCCGAGTAGCTCCGGCCGCATGAATGCGGGGCACAGCGGCCCCCAGGATGAGGACTGGATATTAAGCAGTGACCGTCACTGCTGCGAGGCACGTGTCTGGAGGGTGCACCCTCGCTGCTGCCCTTGAGCACGAGGCCGGCAGCACCCAGCATTGGCTCCAGTCCCTGAGAACCACCAGGAACGCCCGCCCACCCTCTTGTGGGGGCACAACCCCGGTTCTCCAGAGAGGCCCCGGCCATGCATGGTCCTCTGGGGAGGAGCCTGGTGCCCGGCTGCCCGGTGAGGGGGCCCGTCCTGCAGTTCTGAGCCTCAGGCCCAGTCCTGGCACTGAAGCCCGGGCCTGCCCTGCTCTCCCTGCCAGGACAGTCCCTGTCCTCGCGCCCTCTGGACGCACACCTGTCCCTCCCTAGGGACACCCTCCCAGCCCCGGTAGCAGCACACCCCTGGGCCTCCAGCTCTCACCGCGCCCTCACCTTGCACGTGAGCTGAATGGTGTCCCCTCGAATTCACGCCTCCTGGAAGCCCAGCAGATGCTGCTTTGGAAATAAGATGCCATTAGATAAGGGTCCCGAGGAGTGTGTCTGAACTGGGGCACTGGGTTCAGTGACACACGGGTCTCAGGTGATTACGAGCCGGCAGCTGCCAGGACAGGTGTGCGTGTAAGCGTGTCGTGCACAAGTGTGTGTGCGCGCGCATGTGCGCGCTTCCTCAAAGCTCTTAGAACCGACCCTGCTGGCAGCTGGACTCCAGGCTTCTGGCTTCTCGAAGCATCGGGGGAGAACCCCCTGCCCGGCGTGCAGCACTTTGTTCCAGGGGCCCAGGGGCCGAGCCCTCCTGTCTGGGATTCGTCCGTCTGCCCCTCCGTCCCCGCACGCAGCCCCGTGAGAGCCGACCGGCTCACCAGCCAGCCCTGGGGTCCGGTGTGGGTGACAGAGCCTCAGCAGACAGACCGAGACATCTGTCAGACCTCGAAGGGCTCCGTGTCCCACACTGGCCCCCGCCTTGTCCGGCCGTGACTCCCACCCAGCCAGCCCTCAGTCGGGAGGGTCAGCAGAGTATCCCGGGGTCTTGTCTGACATGTCGCAGGGAACCGGGATGCCCCGGAGCAGGAGGGGACAGGCCGGTGAGGGAGCTTTGGATTCAGCCCGGGTGTCACCCTGAGACTGGTCTCCGACTCATCTGCGTGTCTTCTGGGGGGAGCGTGCACTTCGGCCTGCGGACGCCAGGTGGCGGCAGAGGAGGAGGAAGCCCTCCCTGCAGGGGCTCAAGGCCACAGGGTGCAGCTGAGGCCCCAGGTTCTGCTGCCGGGAAGGGGGCTCCCTGCACCCCAGTCCAGGCACCCTGGCTGCGCCGTCTGAGCGGCACTATCGTTGCTGCTTTTCACAGACGCGGGAGCAGGTCTAAGACCGATATTAACCTAAAGGAAAACGCAGGACGCTTCCTGTAATCCCAGCCTCTGGCTTGTCTTGACTTGTCCACCGTGGCAGCCCTGGGCCTCGCCCTTCCCTCCCCTCGTGGGAGCCCGTCTCGCCCGCCGCCCCGACCTCAGCCGGGCGTGGGTGTCACAGCGACAACCGCGACCGACCCGCGGGGACAGAAGCACGTCCACCCGCCAGTCCGGGCCCGACGCGCTGGCGGCCGTGGTCTCCCCTTAGTGAGACAGCGGCGAGTCTGCCGCAGCTGAGCTCCTAGGGGCGAAGGATTTCCCGCTGGCGGGACTGTTCGGGAGCCTCCTGCTTACGGGGAAATTGGCGTCCGCCCTGGGCTCCCTGAGACGGGCCGAGGGGCCCATGGCCCTGGGGCCTCTTCGGAGAGGCTGAGCTGCAGAGAAGCAGGCGGGGCGTGTCTGCACCCCAGACCTCGAAGGGGTCTGTTGACACTGATGTCCGGGAGCTTGGCCCCACTGGACACCCGAGGACGGCCCGCTGGACAGAGGTGCCCGGTTTTGGGGTGATGTCGGGCAGCGTCTGGACAGGGCCAGCGAGTGTGCCTGGGAGGCCCGTCCTCTCTGCTGTGTGTGTCCCTGTCTCCTGCAGCCCGGCCCCACTCCGAGACTCTCCTTCTGGTCTCCTCTTCCCCCAGGCCCAGCCGCCCTCTTCCAAGGCCCGGGCGGGAAGAGCACTGACCCTCCGCTCCGAGGACACCTCTCCACGCCCACGGGGTCTCCGCACCTCACCACCGTCCACCGGCCGCTTCCCCCCAGCCGCGTCATTGAGGAGCTGCACAGGGCATTGGCCACCAAGCATCGCCAGGACAGGTGAGGCCGCCCCCGGCAGGAGAGCCAAGCGCGCGGGTCCGCCGGGGCTGGGCTCAGTGCGCCCTTTTGCCATCTCGACTGTTGAACTCAGCGGTCCAGACTTTCCCGGAGGCTCTGGGTGACCGTGGTGGCCAAGTTCCGGGAGAGGATGGGCAGGGGTGTCCGCTGCAGGAACCCGGCCACAGAGGCCAGCCCTCCAAGGACCAGTGGGCTGGAGTCACCAGGGAGAGAGAAGTAGTCGCCATGTCCAGGACTCTAAGACCCTTCAGAAAAGGATGGGACATCCCCAAGGAGGCACCCCTCCTTGATCACGGGGCACAGGCCGGGAAAGGGGTGACTCGGTGGGCTGAGCAGACATGAACTCGGGCGGGTCGGTGGCATCTTAGGGGAAATGCTTCTCGGTGGCCAGGAAGTCCTGGATGAGTGCTGGCTGCTCGCCTGTGACTCACAGCGTGTCCTCGGGCCACTATGCAGGCGGCCAGTACCCGCTGGCCATCGCATCCTGTGCGGGGGCAGAGCCCAGGGTTTGGGGGCCGCCGCCTCAGTATCCGACGTGGCCCATTGATGCTGCCGGCTCCCAGGGGTGGGCAGCGTGTGACCTGCCTGCCTGCCTTCCAGTTTCCAAGGCAGGGAGAGTAAGGTGTCCCCAAAGAAGCGGGCAGATGTCCACCTGTCGAGGACGTCGAGCCTGGAGTGCAGCAAGGAGAGGGAGGAGGCCTGGAGCTTCGACGGGGCCCCGGAGAACAAGCGGACTGTGGCCGAGGAGTCCGAGGAAAATAAGGAGAATCTGGCGGTGAGCTCAGAACTCAAGGATGACCTGCTTCTGTATCAGGACGAAGAGGCGCTGAACGACTCCGTCATCTCCGGTGAGTGAGCTGGGGCCTGGGTGGGCCTCCCGCCGCGTCCGGAGCAGCCGCCAGCATGGGGGGCTGGGCGGGGTCACCCCTCACTCGGCACTGTTTTCCTCATGGGTCGGCGTCGGCGTCCCCCCCGGGGTGGGGCTCCGCGACGTCACGGCTTTGTCCTGTGCAGCCTGTGACTGCTGGCTGCACGGTGTCTCTGAGCCAGTGAGCCAGCACAGGCCATCGAGGATCAAGAGGACGAGGGCGCCTGTGGGTATGTCCAGGTGCCACCGGGAGTCCCCACCCTCAGCCGGGCTGTCACCTGCAAGACCAGTCTTGCTGCTCCTGCCTCCTCCAGTGCGTGGGCTGAGCCTGAGTCTTGTCTCGTGAGAGCCGGGGTCCCGCGGTGAACACGGGTTTGCCCTGCGCACCGAAGGCGTGTCTGAAATTGAGCCTCAGCTGCTAGTCTGGGGGATGCAGTGGGATCCCTGAACCCTTGAAAGCAATGGGGTCCATGCTTTTATCACATTCTCCCGTGTTCATAACTCCCCGTTATGAATCTGGAGCTAGAATGCTCAGAGGGGAAAACTCTTCACGGTAGGAAAAACTCATGCAAGTTAGACTCTGTCCGGTTGGACGGGCACAGTCCCTCGTCTGTCTTCTCGAGTCCAAACCCGCTGTGGCTGGCGCACTGTCCGAGGTTTCTCTGGGCAGCAGCTGGACCACGGTGAGCACAGGCGTGAGGGCTGGTGACCGCCCACCGCGCGGTGCCGGTGCCAGTGCCGGCCTCGCTGTCCGCATGAGCAGTGCGGGGGATGCGGGTGACTGGTCATCTTGCTGACCCGATTCGCTGGGCGCTGTCACACGCCTCAACTCGGAGAGCCCGTCTGGGCCAGCAGAGGCCCCGTCGGAGCAGACCTGCCGGGAGTCGGCTGAGCCCGTCCTGCCCAGCGGGCTCGCAGTGGGGGTGTCCTGGTGCCAGTCGGCCTCTGGCAGTGGATTTCTGTGCAGGGCGAACGGGGGTGTCGGTGAAGACAGCGGGCGGCGAGCCAGACGCCCCAGCTCGTGAGCACGCGTGCACTCACTCTGCGCAGCACACCTGTGCACGCGCACGCTCGCGCACGCACGCGCACGCACCCTTCCCGGGCTGCGCGGCGTGCAGGGAGAGCCGGGCACTGAGCATTCTCCAGTCCATCCAAGGCCAGTTGTTTCTCCGATCGTTTTTTAGAGCACTTTTCGGATCTCAGCCAGACGAAGGCGCAGAGATTCCCCAGCTGCTCTGCACAGCAGCCCCCGGAGTCAGGCACTCGCGGCACCTTCAGCCGTGCCGGCACGTCGGCACCCACCGTCCGCGGTCCCCGCTGGGGTCCCGCCGGCGAGGAGCACTCCCTGCGCTTGGATGCGCACTTGGTGACACCTTCCCTGCCCTCAGCATCTTGTCCTGCCGCCCTGCTGCCACTGTGACCTTCGTGTCTTCAGTCTGACCTTGTCCAGGACACTGCATGTCGTGGTCGTGTGGGGTGTGGCCTCGGGCTGGCTTCGTTCACTTGGCTCTGGTCGCCGAGGGTTCTTTCCTGGCGGGACAGATCGTTTCTTTCTTGCGCTGCGTTTTCTGTTTTCTGGATGGACCACGGTCATTGGCTTTGTCCACTGCAACTTCTTGGTGGTTTCCAAGCAATTAAAGTGAAGCCGCTGTAAACTCCACGTGCAGGTGTTTTGTGTGGCTGTGTTTTCAACTCCTTGGGATAAATACGAGCGAGCTTGTTCAGGTTTGTGAGACGCCGCCAGGCTGTTTCCATGTCGCGTCCCCCCAGCAGCGAGCGGGCTCCTGCTCCTCGTCCCTGCAGCGTCCGGTGAGGCCGGTGCTCTGGGTTTCGGGCATTCACGGGGTGGGTGTGGTGTCCCCTTATTTCAACTCGCATTTCCCCGACGACGACTGACGTGACGCGGCCTTTCGCACACCTGCTGTGATCCGGCGGTCGCCTGGGTGAGGTGTCTGCAGGTCTTTGGCCCGTTTTTGAATTTTGGGTCACTTGTCGGTGTTGAGTTGTAAAGTTCTTTGCCTACTTTGGAGTCCAGTCCTTCATCAGACGCGCGCGCCTCTTGCAAATAGCTCTCCCCAGTCTGGGGCTTGTCTTCCTCTTTCCCGGCACTGTCTTTCGCTGAGCAGGCCTTTACGATCTTCACGTGTCCTAGCGCATCAGTGGTTTCTTTCATGTCACCAGTCTGGTGTTGAATCTGCAAAATGATCTCACCTCCTTCAGGGTCACTGAGGTGTGTCCTTACGGGGTTTTCTACAGGCGCCTCAGGGTGTGTTTGCACTTAGCCTGTTTCCCACTTTGAGCCAACTCGGTGAGGGGCATCGGAACTTGCCTACGTCCCTTTCTTTCATGGGTCTCTTTAGTTATTCCAGCACCATTTATTGAAAAGATTGTCTTTGCCCCTGTGTGTGTCCTTTGCTCCTTTGTCAAAGGTCAGTTCCTTTACTTATGGGTCTATTTCTAGTGATCTGCGGATGTATTTCCTGCTCTTGCCAGCGCCACACTGTAAGGGTGAAGTCAGGTAATGTCAGTTCTCCATCTGTGTTGGCCATTCTGGATTCAAAAAAAAAAACAAACTCCACCGCCATCCCCTCCCCCCTCCCCCCGCAGGTACCTGCTCTGTTGCCTGAATTTACTGCTTTATTTAATTTCATTTCTGCTTGACTTGTTCCTTGTGTTCCACATTGAGCTGAAGTCATCCTATGTTTGTCCTTCTCCTTCTGGATTATGCCACTTGGTATATTCCCCTTGAATTCCTTCTATTCTGTAAATGGAACACTTTCACCTTTTTTTGTGGCCGAGTAGTATTTCATGGTGTGTGTATGCGGCGGCGTCTTTATCCTCCGTCTGTCAGTGGGCACTGAGTGGTCCCGTCTCAGCCGTCACAGCAGCGCTGCCGCGAACCAGGGCGGGGAGTTCTTTGCGCTGGTTCGAGTCTTCAAATAGATCAGCAGACGCGGTGAACTGATGGGCCTTGGGGTCATTCCATTTGCAGCTTGAGGAGCCGCTGTGCTGTCTTCCAACGTGATCGCAACAAATCACATCCCACCCAACAAGGCACGAGTGTCCCTTTTTCTCCCCACTCTCTCCAGCACTTGCCGCTAGTGTGTGTGAGGTACGTCGTCGTCACTGGCTCGAGGCGATCTCGTTGCGGCTGTGACGAGCATTTCCCTGACGACGAAGGCTGGAGAGCACTTTCTGCTGTGCCGGGCGCGTCTGTGCTCTCCAGAGCGGTGTCTCTTCGTCTTTGGCCTAGTTTTTGGTTGGGTGGTTGGACTTTCATTGCCGATTTGTTCGAGTTTCTAGACTTGGCTATTAATCCCTTCTGGGTGCAGTGTGTGCATCTCTGCTCCCAGTCGGCAGCTGCCTTCTCTTCTGCTGACTCTCTTTTGCTGTGAAGAAGTGTTATACTTTCATGTGCTTCTGTGCGTGATTTTTTCTCATGTCCCTTGCCACTGGGGCTGCGTCCCCAAAGGCATCTTTCAGGCTGATGTCATGGAATACATTTCCTCTGTTTTCTTCTACATAATTTAGGGTTTCGGATCTTACAGCCAAGCTCTTAGTCTATTGTGAGTTCATTTGTGTGTGGAGTTAACCAGCTTTATTCTTTGACTGCCCAGTTTTCTCGACACCATTTGATATTTCTGTTCTCCCTTGTATGGTTGTGAGCTCCCGTTTTGTAAATTAACTGCTGACGTATGTGAGCATTTCCTTCTGGGTTCTCCATTGTGTGCAGGGGTCTGTGTCTGTTTTTTCTGCAGTAACACGCTGTTTTAATTACGGTCGCCACTGCTGTGTAGTGTGGTTTGAAGTCAGACTGGATGATGACTCCATTTTTCTTTTTTCTCAAGAAAAATTTATTTGGGATCATTTCTGATTCCATATACTATTTCTTGAAGAATGTCCTTGGGATTTCAATAGGGATGGCACTGGAGCTGTAAACTAGATATTTCCAGCTCTGCGTCTCCTGATTTTTTTTTTTTTGCAAAGACTTGTGGTTTTCTTTGTATAAGGGTTTCACCTCTTTAGTTTATTCCTAAGGATCTGATGCCATTGTAAATGCGATTATTTTCTTGATTTCTTTTCCTTTCAGACCACTGCTTGCCTACGGGAGCGCAGCGGGTGTGTGCTGATTTGCGACCTGCAGCTTTACTGTTTGGTGGGTGGCTTTCACCCCGGCGGGGCTGGAACCGGTTCCTCTGCGCGCTGCGCTTTCACCGTCCCTGCTGTCTGAGCAGCTGGGCGGCTGCGCTCGCTTCGTATTTCTGATAGTTTTTCAGTAGAACCTGTATGATTTTCTAGGTAATCGTGTCCTCCGCCAAGAGTGATAATTTTGTTTCTTCGTCAATAGATGCCTTTCATTTGTTGTCTAATTGCTCTCAGACCTCTGAAGTTGCATTAAATAGCATCCCTGCTTGTTTCCGATCTTAAAGGAAAAGCTTTCCATTTTTACCATCGAGTATAATATTAGCTGCATGTTTATCGTGTGTGGCTTTTATTATGTTGACATGTGATCCCTTCAGTCCCTATGGAGATTTTTATTATGGGCCGGTGTTGCATCTTATCAAATGCCTGTTCTGTCTCTGTTGACACACTCAGATGAGTTTGATTCTTCTGCTGAAACAGGGCAGAACGTTTCCTGATTTGCATGTGCTGAGCTGTCCTCGTGCCTCTGGGGTAAATGCCACGTTCTCACCGTGAATGAATCCTCCACGGGGCTATTGCCAGCATCTCGCTGAGCAGTTTGGCATCTGAGTGCATCAAAGATGTCTTCGTGATGTCCTCATGAGCTCGGGAGAGCATTTCCTCTTCAGTGTCTGGGAGACTGAGAAGAATCCCTTTTCGCTCCTTCTAGGTTTGGTAAAATTCACTACTGAAGCCACGAGGTCTGGATTTGGGGGAGAAGTTTGAGGAGTATTTCAGTTTTCATCCTTGTGATAAGTCCAGGTTTTCTTATTTCTTCCTGATTCCGTTCTGGTCGAATAAAATGCATCTGTTTCTGCTGGATTGTCAGACTTATTACCATATCATTCACGGTGGTGTCTCAGGATCCTGTTAACTTCTGTGGTGCCTGTTACATCTTGTCATTTCTGATTTTCTTTTCTAGAGTGTGTTCTCCATTTTGGGGAACCTGTCGTTAGAGGTGCGTGACTCCTGTCAGTCTCTTCAGGGAACCAACACTTGGCTTCACTGATCTTTCGTATTTGAGGTTTCTGTTGTACATCCCAGGAGTTTCGTTCTTTGCTTCCTTCCTTCTAACAGCATTTAGTTTCATGTCGGGTTAACTTGGAGGTGGTTTTTGATGAGCCGGGGCTGCAGGTCGCTTCCCTCTTAGTGTTACTCACTGCATCTCATGGGCTCTGATAGCCTGTGTCTTTGAGTTTATTTATCTCCGAGTTGTTGTTTTCTTAATTTCTGCATGTAATTTAGCCTCTGCATGCCGGGGGACGTTTTTCCAGTTTTCTTTTTGTGGCCGACTTCTATTTTTATAGCATTGTGTGGCAAAAGATACTCGGTGTGGTTTCAGTCTATGTACATTTCCTAATAGTTGTTTGTGTCCCAACATGTGGTCTGTTCTTGAAACAGTTCAATGTGCTCCTGAAAAACCACAGCTTCTGCTGTTTGGGGATGGGGCCTTCTATACTGTTTGTTCATTCCATCTGGTCTAGTCGATTGCTGGAAACTGATACTATTTACTCTAATTGATCTGTCCAAGGCGGTCAGCGTGGTGTTAATTCCCTCCCCCTGTCTTGTTAGCAGTGTGTCAATTCCATTGATCATGTTTTATGTAACTTATCACTCAGTGCATATATATTAATAAGTGCCATGTTTGGTTGCTGTAGTAAACCCTTAATCATATGTAACGTCCACCCCTGTCTCTTGATGCCTTTTTTAGCTGTAAGTTTTCTTTATGTGATGTCAGTCTGGCTGTACCAGTCTTTTTAAGGGTGCCATTTGCTGGCGGGACTGTCTTCCAGCATTTTACTTTGAGCCTCTATTTGTGTTTCAAGGTGAAAAGTTGGCTTTTGTGGTTGATCCATTCAGCCACCCTGTGCCTGCTGACCAATGGACTCAGCCATGAATGTTGAGGGTAATTATTGGGGTGTGTCTGTTGCCATTTTATTTGTTTATCGAGTGTGTTTCTCTTTGCTGTCTTGTCTTATTTTCCTTTCTCCTGTGCTGTGACAGCTTCATTTGAGGTTCTGTTGCATTCTCTTTGCAGTTTTGTAATTCTTTGTCCTGTGGACGACTGTCTCGGGCTGCTGGGAAGTTCAGATTTAAGCGTGAAGGTCTGTGCTCACCACGAGCCAGCAGTGTGTGTCAAGCTCTCCTGCGCCGGCTGTTCTTGGACGTCTTGCAACTTTTACCTGGTGTTGCATTCATTGATAAAAGCTCCTTTGGGATTTCTTGCAAGGCCGGTCTTTAATGTTTGCGTGTCCGCAGGCCTTTGCTGTCCCTCCCATTCTCAGTGATGCCAGTGTGACATTCTTTCAGCAATTAAATCTGTGCCTTGCTCTTCCCTTCTGGTCTGACAGCCCCTGGGAGAAATCCACGGATGTCTGCAGGGGCTCCCTGCTGCACGATCCCTTTTCCCACCTACTTTTAGGGTTCTCTTTTTAGCCGCAGTCTTTGTGATTTTAATTCAGTGATGTCTCGGCACGTGTCTCTGTGGGTTACTCTGGATTCCTTGAGTTTCCCAGGTCGGAATGTTGTTTTCTTCCCAAGACTCGGGAAATTCTGGCTGCTGTTTTTTCAAAGCCAGCTTCTACCGTTTGCTCTGCTCTGGGACCTACGCAGCCGCTCCTCTGAGGTCCCGGCACGAGGCTCAAGCGGTTCGAGCTTCTCCTGCCACCTCCTCGCCGGCTGGGCTGCAGCTCGCGGATCCGTCCGCAGCGGAGGCCGCTCGGGACCCCTCTTGTGCTCAGTTCAGACACTGAGCGCTTTAGCTCTTTTGCTTCTATTAGGAACTTTCTCTTGGTTTCCGTTCACTTCGTTTGGCACTTGTTCTGCGTTCAGTGAGCCTCGCCAGGACTGCTGCACAGGCCTCCTCTTCAGGCAGCTTACCTGATGCCGTGGCATTAAGATTTATGCCCAAAATTTAATTTTTGTCCTTGGGGGGTGTATTCCTCTGGTTTTGTTTTGTCGAAGGGTCTCATCTCTGTAGGTTGACCTAAACTCTTCCCTTCTCTGTGTGCCGGCCCCGTATGCAGGTCACAGGCTGCAGAGCACAGTTCTGAGCTGTTGGCCCCGGGCGCTGGGTGCCTTCACGGCTAAGGAGCCCCGACACAGTCCACACACTCCCAGAGAGCTGGGCTCACGACCCAGAATGGGGGAAACAACCCACATAAACAAACAAAATGAATAAAGCGCGCGTCCTCCTCTCTTCCTGCCTGGGTCTGCTCACCTTCATTCCTGCTACATTTTTCCTTGAAAAGAAAATTTTAAATACCTGCATCGCCGGAGGGTGTGCCCACACCGGGCAGGATCCGGGCACCAGCATCAGGAGGCTGCTGTTAGAGAACGTCGGAGCCCAGTCCCCTCGGCGTGCCCAGCCTGAGCGGAGGAGGAGGTGCAGAGCCCGCCTCTGGTGGCAGAGTTCTCCAGCTCGCTGTGAGCTGCGCCTGCCCGGAGGGCCCAGGCCCCTGCCAGCCCCAGGCGCTGGGCAAAGGCAGGAAAGTCAGCCAGTGATGGGCCGGGCGGGCGGGGCAGGAGCCTCCCGTACAGAGGGCATCCCAGCCCCATTCTGGAGGTTCCCCTACCCAGGTCTTCCCCAGAGGCTTCCACTGCGGCCGCTCTCATCTCGGTCTAGGAAGGCCTGCTGTTCTGCATGCCCGCTGTGACACTGGGTGTGGCTCCCAGGTGCCAGCGTCCTGGTGCAGAAGTGCGTCCTCTGTCCTGAGGTGCCACCTGCCCCCTCCCTCCCTCTGGTGTCCTGTCACTTTTCACGCTGAAAACGGGGCCCCTCCAGTCCTCTGATCTTTGCTCGGGATGACGGCCCTCAGAGCCGCTGTCCTACTGTGCCTGGGGCAGGAGGCGAGCCGGCGTCTTTGCTCTGCCCTCTTGAAACGCAGTCCCATTCGGGGTCTTGCTGCTTATAGTTAAAATGTGTTTTCAAAGGAAAAGTGCAGCAGGGATGAAGGTGAGCAGACAGCGGCAGGAAGAGAGGAGGAAGAGCTGTATTCATTTTATTTAGCTGTTTCCCCCATTCCAGGTCATGAGCCCAGGTCCCTGGGACGTGTGTGGACTGTCCAGCATCCTTAGCTGTGAGGACACCGGGGCGCCTCAGGATCACTAATCAGCACACAAGTTTCTGGGATTTCAGTTGGGATTATATTGTATATTATATGATATGATTGTGGTATTAAATGTTTAGAGCGTCACAAACACGCGCGCGCACAGACATGCATGCACATACGTGTAGTTGAATTTGTACCCGCGTACTTTATTTTGGGGTGTGCTGACACGAATGGTGACTTTTTATTTAAAATTCACCGTGGTCCTTGAGCACATAGGAACGCACTGGTTTTGAGAGGCTAAGCTGGTCTCCTGCCTCCTTGCTGTAATCCCTGGTTCGTTCCAGGAATTTTTTTGTCCTTTTGAATTTACCTAGATACAGCTGCAGACAAAGACAGAGTCGTGTCTTCATTGCAGTCTCTGTCTCACCGGCATTCGCTAGATGCCAGCGGGCTGCAGCAGTGAGCGGGGCATCCGCGTCTCGTTTCTCATTTTGCTGTTAGAGCTTCGGAGCTCTTAAAACCCCAGTGCGACGCTGACTGCGGGCTTGCACGCGTGATGTGCTTTGTCACACCGAGAAAGCCCCTTTCTGTAGCTCGCGCTCCGCTCGCGCCGCGAGTTTTGTGGGGAAAGACGCAGAGCGATGAGCGTGAGCAGAGGCGGGCAGGCGGGGCGGGGAGAAGAGCGCTGTTCTGACTTCGTGTCCATCTCGGTCCTTCCTCCCCGGCCGGAGTCGCGACCCTGGGTCCCTGCGATGTCTGGGCTGCTGCTGGCAGCAGGGCTGCTGCAAGAGTTTAAATTTTTCACCATAACTGAACGTGGGATTTGTCGAATGCTTTTTCTGTCTCTGTTGACATGACTGTTTTCAGCCTTTTGATGTGGTGAATCACATAAATTAGTTTCCAAATGCTGAGCTGGCCACGTAGTTGTGTTTAATTTTTGAGACACTGTTGGATTGGATTTGCTAATAACACTTTGAGGAATTTGGTATCTGTGTTCATGTGAGAATAGTAGCTTGTGGTTTCCTTGTAATGTCTGTGGTTTTGATACTACGATGATGTTGGATTAATGACTCAGGAAGGGTAATTAATCTTTCTCCTTCTAGCCTCCGACATAGGTCGTGGAGAACTGATGACATTTCTTAATTTTTTTAGAAATCACCAGTTGAGCCCACCTGGAGGCGGTGCTTTCTGTTTTGGAAGATTAATTTTTGATTCAATTTATTTAGTAAACTGGTCTATTCAGATCACTTACTGCTTGTGCGAGTCTTATGTCTTTAAAAGAATTGGTCCATCTCATCCAGGTTTGTGGGAATAGTTTTCACTGCATCCATTTATTATCCTTGGACTGTCCAGCAGGTCTATATTGGTGTGTCTATCGTTCGTGATATCAGTCATTTTGGGTCCTAGATACTTACTGATTTTATTGATTTTTTTTTTTTTTTTTTAAAGAAACAGCTTTTGGTTTTGTTGGTTCTATGTATGACCTGTTTCTAATTTTGCTGATTTCTGTGCTAATTCTCCTTATTTTGAATTTAATTTGCTTCTTTCCCTACTTTAATTTTTAAGAAATATTTTCAGGTAGCATTGCATTGTAACACGAATTTCAGGTGTGAATCATTGTAAGGTGACATCTATGGGTAAGACCTCAGATACGCCACCTAAAGTCCTCTTCCCTCCTTCACCGTGCTGTGGACCCCTTTACCTGACTTAGCCACACCCAGGCCACCTACCGTTTTGGTAACTGCTGATTTGGTCGATGGCTAGACGTTTATTTTTGTTTATTCTGTTTCCTTGTGGACCACGTACAAATGAAATCACAGGGTGTTTCTCCACCTGGTTTATGTCACTAAGCCTGCCACCCTCTCGGTCCATCCGTGTTGCAAAGGCAGGACCCCTGGGTGCCCGTGTGCTTGCTCCAGCCGTCTTCGATAGGCACTGAGATTGCTTCCAGTCCACGGATATTGTGAATAATGCCGCAGCGGGCATGAGCGTGCACACATCTCTTAGAGTTAGTTTGTATTGTTATTATTTAGGTAAATACCCAGAAGTCGGTTATTGGATCGCATGGAACTTTTTCTTGAGGAAGCTCCGTACTGGCGATGACGGTACCGGCTCACATACCCACCATGATTCGTGTTTCCCGAATACGGAGAATCAGTCCTGCTCATGTGTGTGTGGTCATCTGTAGGTTTAAGAAACGTCTGTTCAGATCCTCTGCCCATTTTTCAATCTGATTCTTTTTGTATTGAATTTGGGGTTTTTTTAAATATATTTTAGTTATCAGCCCTGTGTTGGATGTGTGATTTGCACATATTTTCTCCCCTTCTATAGGATACTTTTGCATGTTGATGATAGTTTCTTATGCTGTGCAGACACTTGATTTAAAGTCATCTTATTTCTGCTTTTGGTTCTTTTCACTTTTGAAGTGTGATGCCTGGAGAGACCTCTAAGGCCGACATCAAGGGACAACTAGTGTTTTCTTCTGTGTTTGTTCAAGTCCTTAATACCACAAACAAAAATGAAATCAAAGTGAATTAGATAGTGTGCTTATTTCACTCTTCACGTGGGGTGGCCCAGTTTTCTCAACACCGTTATCAAGTAGACTATCCTCGCTCCGTTGCGTGCTCTCGGCTCTTTTGTTATAAATTAGTTGTACGTGTATGTGAAGGTTTATTTCTGGGTACTCAGTTCTCATTGATCTGGGCATTTAGTCCAATACCATGCTGTTTTGATTACTGTCACTTTGTCATTTAGTTTGGAGTGGTGGGAGCATGAGACCCCATCTTGTTCTTTTTGCTCAGGACCGTTTGGCTAATCAGGGTCTTTTTTATGAGAGGAAGAAAGAGGAGGAAGCACTTTTATTTGTTTCTGGTGGTTCTCCCCCAGCCTGGCCTGCGGACCGGAGTCACGAACCCAGGTCCTCAGGCTCTACATGGTGTATCCCACCTGCCAGCTCGCCTGAGCCGCCATGTCATGCCTAGTCAGTGTCTCTTGCCGTTGCAAGCAAGTATTTTAACTTTTCATTCTGTGAAAAATGTCACTGGGGTTTGGTAGGGACTGCACGGAATCTGTATATCGCTTTAGGCCCAGTGTGTGGTCCCTCCTGGAGAGTATTCCAGGAGAGAATGTGTATTCTCTCGGTTTTTTGCGGGGGTGATAGGGGAATGCTCTGTATGGAATTAAGTCCATGTCACTTAATTCGTCACCTAAGACCCTTGTTTTCTTACTGATTTCCTCTTTGGATAAATCGAACCATTGCTCTAAGTGGGATTTTAAAGATTTTTATTTTATTGTGTCGCGATTTCCCCTTAGGGCTGTTCCTGTGTTCTTCACACGTGTCGGTGTGCCTGTCAGTGAGTGTGTAGTGAGCGTGAGCGTCTCCCTGCTGCAGTGAGCCGCACACTAGAGACCAGTCTGTCTCTCGTCACCTCTTCAGCTGAGAGTTTACCCGGGGCGAGTGGAGTGGTCCCTGACTTCTAGAATTTTCCATTGGTTTGGGGTCCCATTTCCATCCTTGCAGTTGCTCTGCTTGCAGCTCACGTGAGGCTCCTGTGGGCGGCGGCAGTTGGGTTGCAGGCTGAACCCGGCCCCAGGCACTGCCTCTTGACTGGTGAATCGGCCGCTTTCACTTAGTGAATGGATGACCGCGGATGGGGGTCACTGGTGCCATTTTGTCTTCTCTTTACTGGTTCTATCACCTCGTTCAGTTCTCTGAACTCTCAATTTAGGTAACACAGCCTTTTCCAATATTTCCTATAGGAGAGGTCGAGTGGCGGTGAACTGCTTCGGCTTTTGTTTTTGGTAAAATGTTTATTTCTCCCTCATCTCTGACAGAGGATTCTGTGGGATTGGAATGTTCTTGACTGGAATTTTTATCTGAGTATTTTGAATGTCATTCTATTCTCTTCTGACCCGTAGAGCTTCTGAGAAGTGCGATGATTTTTTTTTGTTTCTTGCTTTTCTCCCCCTTAGCCTTCTTAGTCTTTGTCTTGCTCTCGTGATAATGTCACTGACACGTGTTTTGGTTTGATTTCTTTGCCTTCGCGTGACCAGTGTTCCATCGGCTTCGTGCACTTTCACGTTTAGATCCTCCCCAGGCTCGGGCAGCTCTCAGCTGTTCTTCAGACGAGCTCTGCTCCTTTCGCTTCTCCTTTTGGGAGACCCATGACCCCTGTCGCCTTTCCTAACGCAGTCAGATGGCTCTGGTGGTGTCTTCGTTTTTCAAAATACCTCGTGTTCTCTCTCCCCTCCTGCCTGGATCCTGTCGCGTTGCGTGTCCTCGAGCCCGCGGACTCCTTCCTCCCTTAGGCGGCTTCTGGCCCCGCGGTCTCCGTGGCTCCGAGTCCTGCTTACCGTGGCCGTCGCCCTGAGTCCGTCCTTCGCACAGCTTCCTGGCTCCCGTGTCCACGACGTGTATTCATTCCTGTGCTCGTGGGATGGCTTTGAGTTCCCTTGGATCTGATTTTCTCCAGGATTGTGTTTTGAATTCTTGGTCCATTTGGAGGATGACCTGGCAGAGAGGAGCAAGGCCGCGCTCTGGTACCTTCTTACAGGGCACTGCTCCTCACGGGCACGTGCTCCTGACCCAGCGCCTTCCCGGGTCCCACCCCGAATGCCATCGCCCTGGGGTGAGGGTCAACCATAGTCCTCTGGGTGGGGGCGCGGCGACTCGGCGCGGCGTCGGGTCAGGGGTGTCTTGGATGGGGGACCCGTCTGCAGGCAGCCACCTCTGCGCTCACGCTGGACGGAGACACTCCAGGTGCAGCCGGCCCACCTGTCTGCACGCACCTTTCTAGCTGTGCAACGTCAGTGGGTCCCTTAAATTCTCCGTGCCTCAGCGCCCCTCTAAGATTGCGGGCGCTACGGGGGTTTTGAGGGATCAAGGGACAGTTCACTGCGTCGAGCCCTGGCTTGTGCTTGGTGGTGTCTGTGATGATCTGTCACCGCCTCCATCAGAGCGTTGGCGGTGAGCGGGCAACCCGTCAAGAGCAGGCCTCCTCCCCAGACCGAGCACACTGACTGGGATCTCGGTGTCGTCTCCCGATTTTGTCGGACACGTTCCTCGTTCCACAGCCTGCTCGTTGCTTCAACCAGCGCCCACGTCTCTGCAGCCCGGCGCTCCGTTCCCCACGGGGCGGCGCCATCAAATGTGTGCATGTCACCGGCGTGGCTGTAGGGACGCCCAGGGAGGGAAATCCTGCTGCAGGACAGGTAAACGGGCGCTTTCACGGGGAGGGACGCCCAGGAGGACCTCTGCCTGGCACACTGGGCATCACCCCCAACCGGGTGGGAGGACTGGGCTCTGTCCACATGGCTCCGCTCTGCACAGCAGCCTCTTCTGGGGCCTTCTGTGGGGGAGCCTGTCCGGCGGACACTGCACTGCCGCCCACCTGTGCCGTCCGGCTCGGGTCCCACCAGGGCAGGAGGGCTGGGACACCGCTGAGCAGCATGTTCTCCTGGACGCTGGCCCCGCTCACCTGGGCACTGACATTTCTCTCCTGTTTCACCTTTGAGGTGAAAAGGGATCGGATCCAGTAGAAATCGGCTTTGAATTTGGCCTTGGCTCAGATGAGCGGTCCTCGGGGCTGTCCCCAAGCTCCCCGTGGGCCACACGATCGCCTGGGGACACCCTGCACCCCACAGTCACAGCCGGTAGATCGCAGAGTGCCCGCGGCCTGGCTCTGGTCCGAGGGCCCGAGAAAGCGGCCTCCCAAGAGCTCAGAGCAGGGGCGTGTTGGCGGCAGCGGGAACAGGCCCTCGGAGGGAGGGGAGCTGGGCACGTCTGGCGCGGTCAGCAGGGGTCACCTGCCCTGGGCACCTCGAGACAGCACGTGGGGCCTGCTCTTTGGGTCCGACTGGAAGGCGTGGAGGTGTGTGCCAACCGTCCCTGTCCCAGGGGCTGCCGTGAGTCCTGGGGAGTGAGGACCCGTGTCCCCGTCCCCATCCCTGTGAGGACAGCACAGTCACTGCGACGTCGGGGCTGTGTCCCCCGGAGCTGTGGTGACACCGGGAGGCAGGATGTGCTGCAGTCGCGGGGGTGGCTGTAGGTGGTGGCGCCGCCAGGCTGCAGGGCCCACCGCACGCCAGGGGCCCCGTGACACGGCTGCTGCTGCTCTGAGCTGTCTCGATGACAGGTTCTGAGCTGGCCCCCGTCGTGGACGCCATGACCCCGGCCCGTGGCAGCCCGCACGCTGCCCTGTTCACCCCGTGTGGCAACCGCGTCGGCGAGGACTCCCAGCCGAGGCTGCAGGAAACCTTGTTTGAGGACCTGGTTTCCGTACACGTGGCTTAAAGTCACGCTTTCCAAGAACCACAGACGGTGTCAGGACTTACTGTCACTGTCCCTTTGCTGCTTGACGAGACCGAGTCGGCGCCCAAGCCTCCCTTTGGCCGATCTGGGGGCCACCTGCCCCCAGAGTCCAAGGCCAGCGCTGCCCTCTGCCTCCAGCACACAGGTCCCCATTAGTGTCCCCATGTTCTCAGGCATTGAAACCACACGGTCCCTGCCCTACGGCCGCCTCTCTGTCCTACACGCTCATTCACAGACGTGAGTCCCACGCTGTGCCCGCCCCGAGAGACCGGGCGGCGTGTCTAACAGCGGCCACATCGCTCCTGGGCTTGGTGGCCACACGGCTGCCTGCGCAGTGAACCGCCGTGACCCAGACACACACGACAGCCCGTCACCAGGTAGGGGCGGTGCTGGCCGTGACAGGAGTGCATTGGTAGGACGGGGTGCTGGGGAGGGGCCGGGGAAAAGGGGCCCCGGAAACTTGAGACGCGCTGGCTGGGGGGGCTCACCTGTGCCCATGGCAGCGTTCACACTCCGCAGGGGCCCCGTGAGGTGAGCACTGACCATGCCACGAAGTCGGGGCGCTGGGGACCCAGCGGGTGGCAGCAGCGAGACCAGCAGGGGTGCCAGGCCTCGGGCGCAGGGCGCGCTCACACCCAGAATGCACCGCAGGCGCGGGGTGCTCCGGGGGACGGCACCGGTGGCCGCAGGAATGACCGGACGGAGATCGCAGAGAACGAGAGAAACAAGTCGGTGCTAGAGTTTAGAGTAAATCTCGGGAATTCACAGCAGGCTGAGGAGGGGCCCACGGGAGCAGCTCACTTGCAGCAGGACAGACCAGGAAGGCGGGGAGCCTGCCACCTTCTCTCCCTGCGGCATCCGCCCTCCTCCACTGGCACCGCAGCCTCGTGCTGGTCCAGGCGATGCCACCGAGCCCCGCGGGCACCAGCCACGTGGGGCCGCACCCTGGTGACTGGGACTTTGCCTTCGTAATTAAGCCCTCGGGATAAAGTCCCCCGTGCAGACTAATTGAGAAAAAGATCTCTTACTGTGAGTTAAAAATAAACTCCAGTTTCAGCCGTTTGTTGGTTCCTATTTATACACCGTCTGTTTACATTTCTCTCCTTCACAGAGAGGCGCCTAGTCCTGTGGGTCTAGAAGACACGGAGCCAAGGAACACCCCTCAGAACCCCAAACTAGCCGCGGTCCTGCTCAGGAATCCCGCTGCTCCAGCGGCAGAGCCGACCGTTTCCCGACGTGCAGGGCAGAGCAGGAGCGAGGCCAGGCCTGCAGCTCCGCTGAAAGAGCCAGAGCCCCCTGCCCTGGACACCCGTCCCCGCGGGTGGGCCAGCAGTCGGGGTACACGAGGCGGGACCCTCAGCTGGCTGGAGGCCGGGCCAGCCCCTGACTGCACTGTGGCGTAGAAATCGGTCTGTAAGGGATGCTCGCAAGGCCCGAGTGGCTCCTTGGGGCGGGACGTGAGGGAAAGTGCCGGCGACCCTCCCAGGCTGTGCAGCTGTTTGCCGCGCATCTGTGTCATTTTGTAGCCGGGAGAACATCCCCGGAGTCCCCAGCTTTCCCCGCACTGAGGCGTGAGAGCCGGTCCTCACATAACCGCTCAGCGTGGCCTGGGCGTCTCTTCCTCATCGCCGGCCAAAGGCCGCCCACTGGTCACCGCAGGTGTTTCTCCCGGTGTGTGCGTTCGGTGGATCGTCGATTGCTTTCCCGAGGATGAACCAGCTCGCTTCGCGGGCTGCACTCGTCAGGCCTACCGTTAGCCTTTCGATCAGTTGTTGGGTTTGATTTGCTAAGAGTTGCTTAGAATTTTGCATCAATGTTCTTGAGGGATATTAGTCTTTATTTTCCGTCCAGTATCTCTTCCGGTCGAAGCCCTGCTGGAATGAGTTATTAAAGTGTTTCCCTTTGCAATATTGTGAAATGATTTGTCTGGAATTGGAATTACTTACGTGCTTCCCGGAGCTCATCAGCCCTCCCTCTGGGCCTGCAGGCTTTAGATACGAGACGGTTTCAGCCAGAAGTTGTCCTTATGTGATGGAGGCAGGTCTCGTCCGGCGAGAGCCCTTGCTGAGTGAGCTTTAGCTATGGCTGCAGGCGGGGAAGCGCCTGTCCAGGCCCCGTGCTGGTCTTCCGCCCCCACCCACCGTGAGTCCCGCTGAGTCCCATCGACGCCGCTGCGCTTCTCCAGGGAACGGCTTGAGGGCTCGCTCTTCTGTATTTTTTATTTCATTGGTTTCTGCTGCTTCTGCTGCTTCCTGGGTTTGATTTGCTCATTTTCTAGTTTCTTGAGATCGACGGTGAGGTCGTTTTGAGACCTGTCTTCTTTCTCCAACGCTCCCCAACGGCATTTTGCTGGATTGTACTTTTACTTACTTCAAAATACTTTCTCATTTCTCTTTCTGTTTCTCCTTGGAGCTGTGGGTTACTCAGAAGTTTTTAACTTGGTTTCCAAAGATTGGGATCTTTTTCTAGGGGTCTTTTTGTTACGGGTTTGCGACGTGTTTCCCCTCCGGTGGTGTATCCCTCGTTGGACGTGGGTGCTTTGAAAGGTGCTGAGACGTGACGTACGATCAGACTCTGGTCTGTCCTGCTCGATGTCACACATGCTGCTGCGGTCGAGCCCACCCCGGCACTGGACAGCGGCCTCATGTTCCCATCGGCTCGTCTGGGGGTTACATGGGACCCGGGGGGGACACTGAGGCTCTCCAGCTGTCACTGTCGACTGGCCTCTTCTGTTTGAGGTTGTTCCCTGTCTTCGACCTCTTACTAGGCTCAGAGCTCGAGGAGCGTTCTGTCCTGACAAAGGTGTCTTTGTCCCCGTGTGGGGATCTGCAGGACGGTGAGCAGACAGCTCTCGGGAGACAGGAGTCCCACGGCGGAAACTCTGGTGGCGCAGCTCCCGGCTGAGAGTGGGCCGTGGACCAGAGACGAGGCGGGGGACCCAGGACCCCCCGGCTGAGAGGGGAGTCGGAGCCCAGGGGGCCCCGCGTGGGGATCTGCAGGGGCCGGACAGAGAGGGGCGGCCACAGAGCCCTGCGGGCCACATTGGGTTCCAACCTGAAAAAGCCACCGTCAGGCTCCCGGTGAAGGGTCCAAAGGCGCTAATTCGAGGTGGCAATTCTCAGGGTGAGAAAGCAGAGCCCGAGGACGTGCTTGCGCCCCGCCTGGACCGGTCTGCCCAGCCTGGTTCTCAGGCTCACCGGCGGCTGCTCGTGTCATGTGGACACTGCTCTGGGACAGCGCGCCTGTCGATTCTTATCCGTTGGTGGAAGTGCTGCTCAGATTCAGGGGAAGGTGCCCTGATGCTGTTTGGCTGGAAATGTCCTTTTTGACTTTTAAGTAGCAAAACCCAGACCCTCCTGATCTCTCGGGGAAGAGCAGCCGCTCGCAGATTTTGTGGCCCTGCCGGGGGCCGTGCGACAGACCCGGACGCTGAGGAGGACGCGGGGGATTTCTGCTCCTGGCAGGAGGGTTCATCCGAGTGAGCGCTCAGGCCACGTAGAAATCTCCGCTGGAGGGTGGTCCTCGTCAAGAGCAGACACGATTAGAGCCGTGATGACATTCACAGCAGCTTAAAGACGAGCTTGTTGAGCTGGAAAGGAGGAGCGCGCCTTGGGGTCGAGCACGCTGTCGGTGTCTGACACGGGTCCCTTCCTTCCACCTGGCCTTCAGGAAGGCTGTGTCCCCAGAGCCTGGGGACGCGCTGAGCTCAGGGACGCTGCTCCAGCTTCCAGTGTGCGGGGGACCTGCCGTGAAGGTCAGCGGGACAGCGGAGGGAGGCCCTGGAGGCGCCGCGGCTCTGGATGCAGGGTGGCGGCACATTCAGGCCGGGTCCTTGCTGAGACGCCCACGGAGCCACTGTCTTCCTCTTTAAAAGCACGTGGCGACACGTTGTGCAGACGTGCACGTCCCGGCGACGTCCAACCCTGTGTATCTTTACTCCGAACTTGTGCTGAGTTCTCACGTGATGTATTTTCACAGTGGCAGGAAGCACGTAGAGCAAAGAACAGTCTGGGCTAGAAAGTTACGCCTGGTGGTGTCCTGTAGAACTTGCTGCAACGGCTAAGACGTTCCGATCGCAGCGAGCACTATGGCGGTCACAGGTCACACGTGGCTGAGATTTGTTTCTGCTCCGGGCGCCCACCTTGCACGTGTGAGCTGAGTCCTTCAGGGACACATTTTTCCTTAGAGAAGGGAACACAGTTCCCTCCTCTGGGTGTGACCGCATCGAAGGTGGTGGGGATCCCTCCTAAGACCAGATTCGGGAAGCTCCCTGAAGCAGACACGCCTTCCGGGACCAGAGGCACCAGCACCCCGGCCACACCCACTGCCCCGGCGTCAGTGAGGGTCTGTGACCAAGACCCTGCTGGCGCTGCTTCCACACCCATCTGGGCCCGTCGGCGGTCTCGGCCTGCAGATGGGAGGCAGCCGCCCACCGCCCCCGACAGTGCCGGTGGGGCCTCCCCGGGCAGCGCTGCTCGGGGCCGGGGGCAGACGTACTCGGACTGGTGGCGGCAGAGGGACAGTGACGAGGAGCATGATGGCACTCCTGTAGGTGGGAAATAGCGGGTGGCGGTCACTGGTCATCCTTTCGGGCCTCTGCGAGGTGGGGCTCACGCCAGCGTCCAGCTCAGGAGAGGCCGCACTGAAGGGCAGAGCAGCTGGAGGGCGGGGAGAGCTGGTGCAGAGCCCTGGGTGGGGGCCCTCTGGGGACTGAAGGCTGAGGCTGGTGGGTGGGGGAAGGGCTGCCCTGGGTGACAGGTGTGTTAGCCACGATCCAAACTGTTTTGGAAGAAAAAACAGGCATTCTTCTTAGTGCCCCTGAGACGGCGGTGTTCACGGTCCCCAGAGACCCACAGACGTGGGGCCCGGGGCTGGGGTCTCCCCGCTGGGTGCCCCTCCCACGGCCCAGCGGGTGCCCTGGCCAGTTGACCTCACCAACCCTTCCCGCTGCCCCTCCCGCCCTCCCGGCTGCAGGGACCCTGCCGAGGAAGTGCAGGAGGGAGCTCCTGGCCGTGAAGCTCAGGAACCGGCCCAGCAAGCAGGAGCTGGAGGACAGAAATATCTTCCCGCGGAGGACGGACGAGGAGAGGCAGGGCATCCGGCAGCAGATCGAGATGAAGCTCTCCAAGTAAGTCCACCGTGGACACGAGCAGACCCGGCCGCCCCCACATCCCGCGCCCCTGAGCCTCCCTTTCCGCACGCGCCCCGGCGCCCAAGGCCACGCTGGTTTGCCAGGCTCCACACGTGGGACAAGACGGCTCCTGGCCGAGGTGGGTCCTGGGCAGGGGCGGGTCTCAGGGGCGGGTCTCAGCAGCGACTCTGGCCTCCACGCCCGTGGCCGTGAGTGACATTGATAAATGCCCCCCGGGGACAGGGTGCCCAGAAGCGCTGGCCTACGGAGGACGGGCCTTTGCGGTCTGTGGCCACTGGGCAGAGGCCCAGTGGAAGTGACTGGGCGGGGAGAGTCCCTATTGGTCTCCGATCATTTCCCCACAAGAACGTGCAGTGTTGCCAGCTGTCCCACGTGTTTCAAGAACAGCTGGGTTTGTACCTATCTGGGGGACAGTGTGCGCACCCGTCCAGCACGGCTGCCGCCCTGCCCTGCCCCGCCCCAGAGCCAGGCGCCAGGGTCCACCGTGTGTTACAGGCCAGGTCAGCGGGGCGCTGGGTCCTCACCAGGTCGGCCCTGACATGGGGTCCCTGACATACATGGAAGCGTCCCCAGTGGCTTCCAGCCCCAGAGCAGCCGGTCCAGAGCTCAGCACCTGCTCCTGTCCCCACCCTCGCCTGCATATCCATCACCCAGCTGGACACGAGCGGCTGAGCATGTGTCTCCAGGCTTTTAAAAGGGAACCAGGCCCTTGAATTGGGTGGGCCCCTGTCCTCCCATTGCCCACAGAGGGACCAGACAGTCCGCAGGTAGTGGTGATGGCCGAGGGTGTTCGCGGGTGGGCGCATCCTGCCTTCTCCCCGCGGTTGTGAGCAGGGCTTGGCCTCCGGGTCCTGGCAGCCCCTGGCCGTCCTCCGCCCTGAGCCCCAGGGGCTGACCCTGCACAGCGGAGAGGCCAGCTCAGCACACTGTCCCTTGGCCCAGGTGTCCCCTGGTCATGCCGCTGTCCCTGCCCCCATCTCACCTGGGTCCTTGGGACACAGGTGCTGACTCCGCAGGCCGGCTTGGCCCATCCCCAGGGCCCGTGTCCACAGTCAGGACGGGGTGCTCGTAGGGCGGTCCCGAATGTGCGTCGCTGTCTCCCCAGGCTGTTTAGGCTCCTAACACTAGAATACCATGTCGTGGTTTATGCCCCTGAAGAAACAGCCGCAGAACGCTGCTTTCGCCTTCTGCTTACTGCTTTTGTCCTCCGTCTCTGTCGCTCAGAAGCGACTGGTCCCCTCTGGTGACATGCCATGGCCTGAGTGTGTCACTGTCCCATCAGTATTGAGGTTTACTTCTCTTTTGTCACCAAATTGTCACCTGTACAGCAGCACAAAGAAGAAAGCATCGTGCCTTTGCCCTGACGGGTCCCGGGTCTCCCTGGGGCGCGGCGTCCGTCCAGTCCTTTCCCTTTCTGCCCACAGTCCGAGTCTCTACCCGTCCTGGTGGGTCGGGGTTGCTCTCCGGTCTCATCTCTCCGCAGGGTGACAGTCGTGTGCTGTGTCGGTGTCTTCTCTTCCTGTGCATCCCCCGCCACTCGGTCTTCAGTCACCGAGTCGAGGTTTGCTTTGGAAACGGGGACTTCTGCTCTCAGGAGCCACCCAGCTCCTCTGGTCTGACTCGTGTTCTCAGCGCGTGCAGTTTCCGTTTTAAGACCGATGATTAGCCCCCGCTCCCTCCGACGGCAGCCGACTCCCGGAAGCACCCGGAGCGTGTCCGCGCGGCCCCCCAGCGCCCATCGAGCGTCGGCCCAGCTCTGTGGGAATGTGGCCACAGCCCCAAGCCAGAGCAGCTTCGTTCCCAGACGGGCGGCCCTGGACACTGCTGGCTTAGGGCCGTGGCGGCTGTGCTTTGAGGAAACAGTCCTCCTCCTGGAGGTCAGAAAACCCCGTTGGCTCCTTTTCTTTATACTCAGGCACCGTTTCCGTATCCTCAGGTGCCCTTTATACTCACGGGTCCTCTGCGCAGTTGCCGTCTCACTGCGCCCACTGCCTGTTTCCTAGTTGAGACACCAAGTTCCTACAGAGAATAGTGCGTGAATTCATAGTCCCCGTGACGCGAAGACGGAACACAGGCCGCCGTGATGCTTGAGCCAGCGAAGGCGGTGCCCCCTCTGCCGCGGTGCGGGGGGCGGCGGGGCCCCCAGCCTTGAGCAGCAGGAGGCACAGACGGGGAGGCCCGGGCACTCGCTGGGTCTGTAACTCATGTGAGCCTCAGACCAGCAAGTCGTCACTCCTGGGACCTTTGTCACCATGTGCAAACTGAAGAGCAGCCCCAGAAAACAAAACCCTGGCTGAGAAATCGCCTCCCGCAGGCCGGCTTGTTTCCCAACAGAAACGCTTTAATTGGCTCCTTTGTCTTTGTTTTGCCTCCTTTCGGAGACAGTGGCTCCTGCTTGCTGAATAATTGAGCCTCCGGTTGCTGAGGCAACGCGCCCGCATCCCTGCCCCGGGTTTTGTCTTCGCCCAGGTTCTTCAGAGTTTTATCCGCTGGCGGCTCTGAGGCCTCTCTCGGGTGGAGCAGTCACAGCCCCCCGCAGTGCACCGTGTTCTGGGTCCAGGGATCCGGGGGGTCAGGACCCCTGCCGGAATGAGGCCCCTCTCAGCCCCGCTTGCACACGAGTGTGAGCGAGTCTGCAGGTGATGGCGTGGCCCCCGCCGCACACGGGCGTCTCGAGCCTGCTGACCTGCAGCTGCCGTCGGGTGCGCCGAGTTTCGCGCGCTCTCCATCACAGGATCGAATGTGATCCTTAACGGCCCCTGGAAGCCGCGTCAGTGTCTTCTCTGTGGTACAGGGACACTCAACCTTTGGGGAGAGGGTCGTGGTTGATGGTCGGGAGGAGACCTGCACAGTGACCAGGCCGCGGGGGCATGGGAGGGAGGGTGGCCTTCGCTCAGACATGCCTGCTTGTCTTCCGGGGCCTGGCTGGCCTCTGGTGCCAAGTGCTTCCTGCCGTGTTGGGGTCGCTCCCAGGGTGGGGCATCAGTGGGGGCCAGAGACCCGGGCCCCGCAGCTCTGGGAGACGTGGACAGGCCGCTGGAATCACTTTGGCCAGTGGGAGCCCCTTTCCAGGTCAGTCGCTGTGAAAACACTGAGGCGAGACCCCGAGCTCGGTTGGGGCGCCGGTTGGGCCGTCGCCAGCGCAGGAGACAGACCGCTGGGGGGGTCGGGGTTGCTTTGCTGCGTCAACAGCACCTGAGGGCTGGGAGGCCCCCACCGGTGTCAGTGCCACACCGCCGGCTGTTCCCGGGAGCCGGGAAGGACGGGCCGGCGGACAGCGGTGGGCCCGTCTGCGCCGCTCCCGGTGCGTCCCCTTCTCGGCGTCCACGCAGCTTGCTGCCCAGGCCCCCGGGAACGGGAACGAGCTCGCGCTCCGGGAGGGGCCTCCGCGCTGCCCCCCCGCACTGGATGCTGGGAATCCGCGCACGTGGGGTGGCGCCCCGCTCCGGGGGGGGGTGAGGCCAGACGGCCCGCAGTGCAGACGCAGCCCGGCGCTGGGGGAGGCGGCGCGGCCGCCCGCAGTTTGAAAATACCGTTTTCTGGGCTTAGCCGAGGAGGAAGATTTATAATTGCCGTGGATGCAGGAGGAGCCCTGAAGGGTCAGGGTTGAAGGCAGCCCCGCGTTAGGGGACAGCCTCCCCGAGAAAGTGCAGACTGTCCTCCCAGGCCTCCGCAGGGCAGAAGCTGCAGACAGCGAACTTGGCTCCTGGCAGGTGACGGTCACTGCTTGCTTTTGAAATGCCCGGTGCGCCCGGTCCCAGAGGGGTTTTCAGGGAATGGAGGGCGGCGATGAGTGGTGGACTGAGAACTTGTCAGGCCTCGGAGAGCAGTGTGGCTGGGAAATGGCGAGCGGCTGATCCATCCCCGTTGCACAGCGAGCCCGCGTGTGCAGGCAGGTGACCCGGACTGGCTGAACGGTTGGGGTGCGGATCGCAGGGTTGGGTGAGGGTGCACGGGCACCTCCTTGGGCTCCCAGGTCCCCGCCTTTGGCAGCCACTGCAGAGGGACGTGGGGACAGTGACAGGGCGGCATCCAGCTAAGTGGTGGGTCTCCCGTACCCACTTCGCAGGTGCAGACACTGGGGATAGAGCTGTGGCCCCTGAGGAGCCACGTGCAGATGTGAACGTGAGCCTGTTGTGTGCAGAGCATGCGGCTCCATCACACCCTCAGAGCCCTTCCGTCCCCCGTGCAGCACGCTGGGTGCCTGTGACCACCTCCGAGGCGCCTCCTGCAGGAAGGACCTTTCCTCTTTGTCCCAGTGCTGCCCCACAGCACCTTGCCAGTCACCGCTGAGTGGGGGGTGGCTGGTGGGTCGGAGCAGCTTGGGTGTCGCCTGTAGCTGGAGGCCGGACGGTGACGTGGTTCAGGGATGTGCAGTTAGGCGGGAGGACAGGTGGCTGGACGAGTCATCGCAGTGGACGGACGGTGTGCGAATGGACAGAAGGGAGGATGGATGGTCACAGTCGATGGACAGTGTGCGGATGGGCAGACCGGTGGATGGATGACCACATGACATGGGCGACAGGCCTGGGGTCACAAGCCACGCCTTCCGTCTCTGCCCGGCGAAGCGGCGGGCGCGCCTATGGTTCCGAGAGACTGGTGACCCCCGCAGGCAGAACACGTAGGCCTGCTGAGGGAACTACAGCCTGTCTGTAAGAAAATCTGAAACGTCCGCCCCTCTTCAGTATCAATAAACATGCTCCTAAAACCCAGGGATCACGTGGTCGGTGGGTTTGGCGGTCCCCTCAGGGGGCATCGTAGATGAGGAGCTGTGGAAAGGGTGTCGAGAGCTGCCGGTGCCTGGAGGGGCTGAGTCCCCCCTGTGCGGGGCGCAGGGGCCTGCTGTACTGGTGGCCCAGAAACAGTTACTGCACCCATGTCATGCGCCAGGGGCTCTGCTTTGTCTGTGTTCACTGAAGTCTGAGGTGTCAATGTTCTTATGTCTATTTCACAGCTAGGAAATGAGCCTCGGAGGCTAGAGGTGACATTCAAGGTCACTGCTAGAGTACCATGTGCCTGAGACGACTCTGCAGGGCTGGCTCTGGATGCCTGGCCTAGAGCCACCCCTTTCCATGAGTCAGCCAGGCCTGGCATGGTTTTCAGTCATTGAGGTCCCTCTTAATTTTCTGTATTTTGCACTTATCCTCCATGGTCCAAGAAGGCTGCAGGAGCACCAGACATCTTGTTCAGGTCCCAAAGGTACATACATGTTAGCTGAGTCCGCTCAGATGAACACTTCCCAGCGTACCTCTGCCTACTGCTGACCATGCTGCTCGGGAAGAGAGGCTGGCCTGGCAGTCAGCTGACGCTGTGAGCAGGGAAATGTAGACGGGTAGGAACTGCAGTCCGCCACTGGAGGCGTTCACGTCGTGATGGTGCAGACAGACGGAGGACGGAACGAGTGAACGAACAGGCGCCCACCTTAGGCGGGGCTTTCTAAGCAAGCCTGTTTGGGGAGCCAAGGAACGTGCAGGATTGTGAGGCCAGCCGGCCCCAGGGCCCTGAGCCCTGTGCTCTGCTCAGCAGAGGTGCTTCCGCAGGAAGCTGGAGGAGGAGGACACTCTGAGGGTCCCTGGCTGATGTGATACACTGCTGCCCCTTCCTCAGCCTCAGTGACCCCCACCCCATTTCAGTTTAAGGATGGGCACGCCCTGCCACCCTCCAGTGCCACCTCGGCACTGGGCCCGGGGACAGAGCAAGAGTCACGTAGGTGGGCCTGCCTTCAGGACGAGGCAGGAGGGAGGTCCAGTAGGGCTGTGATGAGTTTGAGCCACAGGAGCCGTCCCATCGCTGACATGGGGCTGTGTGCCCCTAGGGTCCCGATGCCCCTCCTTGGTGGCAGGCGTCCTGCAGAAAGGAAGGTGCCGAGGGTGTGTGCCGCCTTCAGAACCGACACTTGGAATTGCCTTGTGTCCCCACTGCCTGGATCTCTCATGTCCTGCTCTTGTGTGTGTCCTGTGGCCATGCCGAGTGGACGGGGTTCTCTCAGATGTGAAACATCGGGCGCATCTACAGTTCCACTGTCCCTGTCCTTGAGGAGAGATGTCCTTAAGACACCTGGGAGCGAGCCACACGTAGACTCCCACATGCACGAGGGCCCTCATCTTGGGGACACTTCCTCCTCACATGTGCCAGCAGCCCTGTCTTTGCCATCTTATTTGCTAATGATGCCGAAGTATTCAGCTCTGCTTTCAGAGGAAAAAGTTTACATCCGTATTCAAATGAGCAAACTCAGCTAGTCAATGGGCGTGGAGGGCGAGCAGCTACCGCACCCAGCAGGCGCTCACAGGTGGGAAGGGGGCGCGTCCGGCGGGTCCACAGCCCGGGAGAGCCCGCGCGGCTGCTTACTCGAGTTGGATTGGTGGCGATGGTTGCGAGAGCTGCTCTGTGCATTGTCCTTGTTTGTAGATGGACGCTGTGTCCTTCAGACCATGAGCAGCCACGGTCAGTATTGTGAGGAAGAGACTTACAAGCTTCGGTGACCAGGGGGCCTGTTAGGTGGGTCCCCAACCAGGGCCGCCCATCAGGAAGGGCTGAGCCCTCGGGCACTGGTCCGCGTGTCCACCGGCGGCTTCTCGGGGCTCCGCACACGTTTAGAGTTTGTGCATCTTGCTTACAGACCTGTCTCCAAATCTCCACTCATGTTCTCGGGCAAACCCACTGTGCTCTGTCACGCCAGGCCTTTCTGAGCCCTGCTGCCATACTGTCCTCCTTCAAAAGGTGCCCCAAGCGGCCCAGTGTCATTTTGAGTCCATCCCCATGATCCGGGTGGAGGGGAGACAGGGCAGGCAGAGGTGCGTCTGAGTCCATCCCCAGGTCCCTGCTGTGGCCCAGTTTGACAGAGCCGTGGACACGGTGCCCAGGGAAGTGGCGCCCGTCCACTGTGTGGCTGTCACATCTCAAGGAGGGTCATCACTTGTGCAGAAGGGGTTGGGGTTGCTGTTTGTGCCGTCGTCACCCAATGATTGCTTGTTGACGCCCAGCAAAGACCCTGCACTCCTCCTGTCAGAGGGGGCATAGCGTTGATGTAAATTGTGTGTGTGGGGTCGTCAGTACCTGCAGCCGAGCCTCCCCGGGGACCCTCAACAGACAACGTCTTCACTTGCAGGGTGACTGCAGACGGCGGGGCTAAGACGGGGGCTGCGGCTATTCTTCCAGGTAGACGACCCCGCCCGCCCAAGCTGCTGCGGCCCCTGGTCCTAGTCCCCCTTAGTCACCCTGGACAGGCCTCCCCTCCCTGCCCTTTTCCCTCCCCTGGTGGCGCCCCTGTCCTGATGGCGCCCAGGGGAGCATCTTGTCAAGATGTGCAGGCGCCCAGCACGGGCGCCTCCAGCATGGGGACTCGCTGTCCGTGGTCCTGAAGGCTCGGGCTGGGGATTCCCGTCCCAGGTGGCGACCGCCAGTGTTCAGTGGTGACTCAGGGCTGGCAGTGGAGCAGAAGGGGTGTTCCCGGGAAGGCGCTCCCAAAATACCCGGAGTCCCGCGTGGGCGTGAGCTGTCGGCCTCCAGGAAGGCAGGTTGGAGGAACCGCTCTTCACTAGCTGCTGGGTGCCGTTTATTGAAACCCGCGTGGGTGAATTAAGATGTGTGGTGTATGCACAGCGGGAAAGGGCACTGGCAGGGACAAAGTCTGGGGAGTTGGAAGTTTGCTTCACCTGACCCCAGGTCCCACCAAACCAACGGCTCCTTCTGTTTCTGAAAGTTACCTGCAGCCCCTAAAGCCGTGCCCCCTGCTGGCTGTTTTCTGTGCCAAGGCTGATCCGGAAATGGCCACTCACTCAGGAGGGCACTGGGCTTGGGCTTCGGGCCCTTTCTCACACCCTCCCACAGTCCCTAGGGGCAGCTGTGTCACCTTCCTGTGGGGCAGAGAAAACCGAAGAGCCGGGGAGAGAGACTTGCTCTCCATCACAGCCTGAGGCGGCACCTGCGGATCTGCGCTGCTGAGCCCGGTGCCGCGCTCAGGCCGGGTCCAGAGGAGGCAGGACCAGGAACCAAACCAGCTCGGCCACTGTGAGAGGGCTCAGGTGGCCGGAGGACCCGCAGTGATCACAGAACAGGTGGTGATCACGACAGCTGGCCCACCAACTTCCCGTCCCCTCAGCCAAGACAGGTTCCTCGCTGTCCCCGTGTGTGGACACTGACCCGATGGAGCCACTAGCCGGTGCCCAGCATGGGAGGCAGGGCCACATGGAGCTCACCGCCTCCCTGTCCAGCTGAGGGGCACATGTTTGCTAAAGGTCACCAAGTGTCCTGCACGCACAGAGCCTGAGTGTGACGCTGTGAGTAGGCGTGACGACTAAGCAGTAAGGGGCCATGCTCTGTGCTGTTGGGAGGGCATGGCCTCAGGACACTGTGCATGTGACAGACCCCCGAGTGAGGCTGCTGACCCTGCCCCCACTTCGCAGTTAGAGGGAGGAGGCTCTGGGCATTGGCAGGAGGGGACATGGAGAGGTGGCCTGGTGGGTCCGACCACCGCTGTCCATGTCCACTCACCACTCACTGTTGAGCGAGCAACCACCGAGCCAGTCCCATGGCCCCAGACATGGATGTGGTGGCCTGTGGGCAGCAGGAGGGAGTTCTGGCTGTGGAGTGTAGACCCCAGCCAGGAGGCAAGTGACCAATCCAGGCGAGTCTGCTGGGGTCACTGCTGCGTCAGGTTTGCCTGCACATGACAGAGAAAAGGTGGGAACCAAGGCATGAAGCATGATGTCTGGAGGACTCGAACTACAAACGGGTGTCCCCTTCCTGTGCACAGCCTTGAAACAGTAACATGCTGGTTTCTGGAGAAGACATCCTTCCAGAAGACAGTTCTAAAACATGGAATTCTCTTGGAATTCGCAAGTCTGGGAATAACTAATGTGAATCCTCATCTGACCCGAGCAGCCCAGGCTCAGGGACGTCCCGTGTCCATCCAGGCGCATGCAGTCAGTGACCGGTCTCTAAGCCTCTGTCTCCGAGCCCCATCCCCTTGCCGCACTGTCACAGGGCCCGGGCTGACCCCTCTCTAAGCTGGGCAGCAGGGACCCTGGCCTTTGGAGGCCAGAAAGGGAATGCGCCGAACCACATGGCCCTGCTCGTGTGCTGCTCACACATTAGGTGTATGAGCCCTTGGGTGCCACTCACACCCTTCTAGCACATTCCCTGGACTCCCGTTCCCACGCTCCCCCAGCCACCAGCACTGAAGAGCCTTCCCTTCTCCTGCGGTCAGGTGCCCTCTTCCAAGAAGCCTGCCTTGATGGCGCCTTCCTGTGGATGCTCCCCTTCACTGAGGCAGAGGGACCCCCTAAACTCCCTGCCCATCCCTGCCTTGGCTACTCTCCAGGAGGGTCTTGTCCTTTATTTACTGTGTATCTGTCTCCCGCTGCGATTGGGTCCTGTCCCGGAAGGTGGGGATGGAGGGGCAGATTCCCCGTCACTTGGTTGAGCCGGGTCTTCTGACCCACCGCAGGGTCCTACGGCCCAGCAGCAGATTCACATGTATGCCTGGGTCCCAGCCAGTGGCGTGGGGCAGGCCCAAGCCTCCCCAGATAGCAGGGCCTGGTTTAAAAGCACCCACCCAGGGGGCTGGAGGGACCACGTGGTGAGGCTTCCTGTGCTGGAGCAGGGGGGCCGCCCCGCTTTGTGCCTGGCCGGGGAGTGTGAATAGACGTTATTTATGGAGGCAGCATCCTCTGGCCCCCATTCTGGGCATGCACACGCCCTGCCCTGTGTCCCCGTGTGGCAAAAGGTCCGGAAGGGGTCGGCTCTGGCTCCCAGCCAAGGACAACATTCTTTGAGTTACAAAAATAATTGGAGTTTGGCACTAATTTTGGCTAATTGCGCCTCCCTCTCCTGACAAGTCTTTTCTTTATGTATTTTTGACTGCGCCCTCCAACCGTCTCAATGAGAGACGCTCTGAAAGGAAATAATAACGTGTCTTCATCTGCACACTCCCTCCGGCCAGGGCGCCGGGCCCGCCAGCTGGACATCCCCAGCGGTGATTGGCTGCTGCTCCCGTCTGCCACCTCCCTGCCGGGGGCGGGGCCCGTCACGGCCACGCCCCCGGCTGCGGGCTGGTGCCGGAGCCGAGCGGCATCCCTGAGCGCAGCTGCCGGGCGGTGCAGGGATCCCAGCAGAACCGCCGCTGCTCCTGCCCCCGCCGCCGCCGCCCTGGGCCCGCCGGCGCGAAGTGCTTCTCTGGAAGGCCCCCTGCCGCTCCCACCCTACCTGACCGACCACAAAGCCCGGCTCCAGCCCCTGCTCCGCCCTGGGAGAGATGAAGCCCCCCACATGCACCCTCCAGGGTGGCTCGGGGTCCAGCTGGGCAGCTCCCCCTCGGCGACTTCGCGACCGCCCCAGGGTGTGACTGGGAGTTGCAAGCAGGGGCGATTGCTGGGGGCCCAGCACCCCTCGCTGACCCCAGACCGAATTGGCAGGTGGCCAGTATGGTGCAAAACGTGATTCTAGTGTTTTTCCGCAGACGGCTCAGCCAAAGACCTGCGGTGGAGGAGCTGGAGAGGAGAAACATCCTGAAACGTGAGTAGCTGGCGCGCCAGGGGGCCCCTCACGTGGCTGGACAGGCAGTGGACTGAGCTCTCCCGGCGGTAGGACCATCTCTGCAGGCTGGATGCCTCTTCCCTAGGTCTCAGCAGTGAGGGTCCTGGAAAGAAGCCCTAAAGGAGCGGTGATATGCCCACAAGTGTGACTCCTTTTACATTTTTTTTCAAAAGCTCTTCTGATGTCACTCAGGATGCTCCTGCATTCGGGGCTGCTGAGTCCGCTTGTCCTGTGATCAGTCTCCCTGGGTGTTTCAGGGACTTCTAGAGGCCGCGCCCCCTCAGGCAAGGTGTAGGCAGGGCCACAAACCCTGCCTCCCTGAAGGGAACCCCTGGGTGGTTCCGCCCCTGGGCCCTAAGGTGCCAGCTCGAAGGACAGAGCCCAGGTCAGGGGTTGCCTGCCTCCCCGGAGCCCCCTCCCACCACACCTGGGCCCAGCAGGTCTGTGACTAGATGTTGCTGAGAAGCCCCTCTTCACCCAGCGTAGCGAGCACAGTGCCAGCTGAGCGGCCTCACCAAGGATTTGGAGGTAAAACCCCTTTAGCAAGTGTTTCTCAGGCCGTTCTTACCTGCTCGGCAGATTTTCATTTTTAAGACCACATTCTACAAAAAGTATCTTCTAGGGACCTGAGCTTTCAAGTGTCTTCACTTCCCCTCCATGTGGCAGGCAGGCAGCGTCCTCTGAGCCAGGCCCTTCCTTTTCTGTGAGCATCTTTAGGGGGTTGGAGGTGAGACGGCCATGGAGGGAAGCCCTCTCCCGCCCTGTGCGCGAAGCAACTCCCTCCTCGGGGAGTGCTGGGAATAGTTAACCCCGAGATGCAGACATCAAGTTTATTTTTAAACTTAAGACATGGTGATGACAACTCTGAAGTGAGCTAGGTCACTGCCGAGGATCGAGAGACGCTTTTCCTGATGAGCTGTTTCCTCAAGGGACAGATGGACGGGCCGGGCTCTTTCAGCAACAAATGTGCGAACTCGGGAAGCTTAAGACACTTATCTGTGAAGCTTATAAGTCACAGATACCCATGCAGGGGCAGTCAGAGGCCAGGGGCCCACCAGACTTGGGCAGGGGTCCTTGGAGCGAGTGGAGCCCGGGTGCCCGCAGATGGCTGGTCCTCCCCATGAGGTGCTGACCCTGCCCTGTCCCTCTTTGCAAGTGAGGCCGAGGTCTTCAGAACAGAACGGGCGCTTGATACACAGACCGCGGGTGGGAAGCAGAACGGACCGCGCTGACCTCCTGGGCAAGAGGGGAACTGTTTCTTCCACCTGCCGGAGGCGCAGCCGGCGTGGAACCAGGGCAGGGCTGCCTCCAGCGCCCGAGTGGAGGACCCGAGACTCGTGCTGCCAGTCTGCGTGGGCCTTTGGTCTGGGGGTGAGACTGGGTCCGTAGGGGTCCCCAGAGGACCTCACATCCCGGCCTTGACGCAGCCCCTCTGCAGGGGTTGGTTGCGATGGGTCCTCAGGCTGCTGCAAACAGACAGACCCCTGGGGTGCGTGGGGCGCAGCGGCCCCTTGATGGACAATGATGCTGAACACGCCCCTGCGGGCCTGCGCTCAGGGTAGGCTGTGTCCCTTGTCTCAGCTTCACAGGCAAGGTGTGGCTTGCTGTCCCCATTCCGCGAGGCCCCTCGGTCGTGGTGGCAAAGTGACTTTCCCACAGGGGAGTCTTGGCCTCAGGAGCAGGTGCGGCAGCAGCCTGCTGCCCGGCGCCACGGTCCTTGTGCTCGGGGCTGCGTCGGGCAACGAGGCATTGGTGCCAGACAGAGGGCGCAGGTCTCTGTCCTGGCTGCTGGCACTGCCTCCAGAAACCGGGGTGCAGAGGCGGTGTCGGGGCCCTTGCTTTGTGTGAGATGCAGAGTTTCGGGTCCTGGAGGGTGAGGTCCCCGGGCTCGGGGCTCGGAGCCCAGGATGCCTGCTGGCCATCGGGGAGGGCGGCCTGCGGGCCAGGAAGGGCCCGCTCCCCACAGCACCTGCGCGCAGGCGACCTTGGTAGCCATGCTGACGTTCACCACTGAGAAGACGAAAGATCTGATTTAATTTTTTTCTCATCTGGAGGCTGCACAGGGATTTGTCGGCGGCCTGTTTTAGGAAATCGGAAGAATTAACTCCATCTCATCACTTCAGTGCCTCAGTGCGCCTTGTGGGCGATGCTTCCACAGTTTCTAATTGTTTCCCCCGCTTCGCGATCAGCGCTCTACTTGCTGTCTTCTGGGAACCGCGAATACGGCTCCCTCGTTGCTAAAATGCCCAAATGCGCAGCGGAGCTTCAAGTTCAGTGGCTCCGATAGAAACACCCACAGGCCCGCGCCGCCACCGGATGAAGGCGGCCTGGGGATGGCGTGGGCTTCCCGCCACCACCACCGGCCTCCCCTCTGGCGGGGGCGTTTCCGGAGCGCAGAGGAAGGAAGCTCCTTCCAGGAGTGGAGCCCGCTCGGGTCAGGAGCCTGAGGCTTTATTTAGCCGCAGAGAGTCGGAAACAGGACACCGTTACCTGGCGCCTGGGCCAGGTGTCCACTGTGCACCCCTCAGCGTCTGCTGCTTTAAGCACGAGTGTAGGTGCGCTGGGCTGGAAGGTTACGCCTCGACTCGCCAGGCCAGGCGGCTTCCATGAGGGACAAGCTGCCCCCTAAGTATCGTCACTTCTGCAGTGCAGAGTCAGCTGCGCTCAGGGGTCTGTTTGGATTTGAAACACACCTGAGTAGAAACTGCAGGCAGGTGTTCCCCCCAGAGCCCCACGAGGGCTGTCCCTTAACTTGCGCTGTTGGCTGTAAGGACATATGCAGAAGAGCCGCCTGGCCGGTTCTATCCATGTGCATGAGTATAGATGCGCATATATATATATACTTCCAGGAAAGCCGTCTCTGTTCGCATTCCTGTTACTAGATGTAAATACACAGCTAGAGATATTTGATTAGAGGGAGTGCTTCTTATTTCTTCTGTAAGTAAATGCACACACAGTGGCAAGTGTGTGGTTATTTCTGATCTAGAGAAGGGCCCAAGGCTGGTGAGGGCACAGTCCCTTAGCATGTCCACAGCGTGAGTGTCATCCCCTGAGCAGTGCCTGTGCAGTGGAGAAAAGCAAACGGATCTGAAACACTGTCACCCCAAAGCGTCCTGGCTCCTCCACTGTCAGCTGCTAGGAAAGTGGAGATCTTGAGCGCATTTCCCCCTGAAGGAGAGCAAGGTCTCAGCCTGTTTCTTCTCTTGTTTTTTCTCTTTGGTCTGTTAATCTTTCACAGAAAGGAATGATCAGACAGAGCAGGAAGAAAGGAGAGAAATCAAGCAGAGATTGACAAGAAAGGTACCGTCATTTCGATCTCCGCGGCCCTGGAGACTAAGGGTGGGGGGAGGCTGCCGGGGTACCAGACATCACCCCATGACTGAGCAGTGGTTACCGGGCACCGTGATGCCCCCGGCCCTGAGACGCCAACCCTAGTTCTGTCTGTCCAGCCTGAGGGAGCCCAGCATATCCGTCCAGAAGGCATTTCTGTCTCTTCCAGGAAGCCAGAGGGAGTCTGTGTCCCCTTCATTTACTGGGGGGTCTTCCTTCACTTGTGCCCAAGGAGAGCATAGCTGGACTCAGTGACCTGTCAGCCCTGGTCACTTCCCTTGCCTGGAAGCCCCCCGCTGCAGAAAACCCCGTTTGCCTTGGAATTTGTTGAGTTAAATAGACTGGCCGAGAGGGGTCCTCCTGTTAGACCTCCGATGTCTCGCGTCAGGAGTGCTGGTCCCCTTCTCCACGGCTCCCTCGTGCTCTCGCACGGGGTGAAATGTTGCCTGGACTTGGCTGTCCTTCCCGACGCGAGTCAGGAGCAGAGAGAGAGTCCACTTTTTCAAGCTGGTGGTTCGAAGCGGCAGCAGCCGCCACACTGTTGAAGGGAATTCGCTGGCGGGGTGCAGCGCGCAGCTGGGGCGCAGGGCTCCCCGTGAGCCGCCGGAAGGGGCGTCGTGCCTGAGCCCGCAGCCAGGGCCTCCCGCGGCCGCAGGCTCCCTCCTGGAAGAACAGGGAACATGAGAACGCAGTTCAGCAGGTGCGTCTGACGGTGTCGTCTGTGGTTTCAGCTTAATCAGAGACCCACGGTCGACGAGCTGAGAGACAGGAAGATCCTGATTCGGTTCAGCGACTACGTGGAAGTGGCCAAGGCGCAGGACTATGACCGCCGGGCGGACAAGCCCTGGACAAGGCTGTCGGCGGCAGACAAGGTACAGCGGACCGTGCTGACAGGACGGTCACAAGCGGGGTGCTACCGCGTCTGCTGGGTGGGGCCGGGCACTCCGTGGTCACCCCCAGTCTCCGCATGCAGTTGTCGGATCTCGAAGTCGACAGTGCAGTGTCGAGACACGGGGGGAGTCAGAAGCAGGAGCGGCTGGTGAGCGGCCAGAGGACACGGGCCGCAGGGACGCGCTGCCCTGGGGACTGAGGGACGGTCCAGCCGCGGGCGGCAGACGAAGGCTGGCTGCGTGCAGGGCGGCGGCGCTGGCTTCTCGGGCAGGGCCAGGGGTCTGGAGCTTGCAGTGTGGGACACGGCCGGGAAGAGCCAGCCCGCAGGCCACGACTCCTCTGGGTGCGACCTCACTGAGTCCTCGGGAAACTCCGGGGGGCTTGTGGCACCCGTGCGGAGGGGGCCTGGAAATACCTCAGACGCGGCGGGGTCTCGCCCGCGGTCAGCACTTCGACAGCAGGATTTAAACCCGAGCGTCTGTCGCTCGTGCTTTCCCGAGCTCTTCCAGCCCGAGAAGAGGAAAGCAGCGCCTTCAGACAGCAGGTGGCCCGTGGCCCGTGGCCCCGCAGTCTGCACAGACTGAGCGGAGATGTGGGGCTGCCGGTGGAAGCCGGTGGCCCTCGTGGTGCCCAGGCCATGTGTTCCCAGAGCGCTGTCTCCAGCAGGGACGGTGTCTTCGCAGACCCGCTGGAGTCGGGCAGTGACCCTCCCGAGGTCCCAACTCAGCCTTCCTCATCCAGAGACCGAGTGCGGTTTGAGGGTTTACTGGGGGCCCTCACGCCCGCGAAGACGAGGCGCGCCTCCACCCGCCTGCGTCCTGAGGCTGACTTTTTTGTTTTAGTCCTTCATCTCGGTGGTTCCTGTAGGCCCCGGGATGTGAACACAGGACCTTGGGATGTATGTGGACTGCACTGCACCGCTGCTCTACCAAGGGCGTGCCTAGCATCGCTTACCTACTTTCATTCTGACACATCAAAATAAACTCCTGTGTGCAGGTTCCCCGCTCCTCAGACCCGTCAGCGCACCTGCCCTCCACCACGTCACCCGTGTGCTCGCCACTGTCCAGGGGGCTCCGCCACCAGGTGTCCCCCCGCCCAGTCCCTGATGGTCACCTCAGTTCTGCCGCGAGTGTCCAAGGGTTGATTTATTTCGTCTGTTCCTTTGTTTTGTCTGCTTGCATTCCTCGTGTAAGTGAGGTCATCTGGTGTCTGTCTTCTTCTGGCTTGTTTCACGGAGCATCATCCCCCCAGTTCCCTCCATGTGGTTCACATGACAGGGTGTCATCTCTTCTCAGGGCTGTGCAGTGTCCACTGTGTGTATGGACCACATCTTCTTGATCCAGCATCTGACGTGGGCACTGAGGTGGTTTCCAGTTCTCAGCTGCCGTGAACAGGCCGCAGTAAACATGGGGGTGCAGACACCTCTGCGGGTGGGTTCTTTTGTCTCTTTTGGGTGGATGCCCAGAAGTGGGATGACGGGGTCACATGGGATTTCCGTCTTCAGTGTTTTGAGGAATCTCCACACTGTTCTCCACGGGGCTGCACCCATTTGCACTCCCACCCACAGCGCAGAAGTGTTCCCTTCTCTCCACATCCTCGCTGGTGTTTGTTGTCTCCAGACTTTTGGGTCAGAGCCAGTCTTTCAGGTGTCAGGTGATGTCTCGTTGCTTTAATTTGCATTTCCCCGACAGTCAGCAAGTGGGAACATAATTTCATGTGCCTGTGGCCACCTGTCTGTTCCCTTCAGTAAAGTGTCTCCAAGTCCTCCTCCCATTTTTGATTGGATTTTTTAATTTATTTTTGATTGGAGAGAGCAATCTATTATTTGATATAGTTCATTTTTAAATCTACTTTTATTTAATTCAGTTCATTGCTCTCTCTACACCAGGCGAGTGCTACTGTATGACGTCTTTCTCCTAAACCCACACTGCTCACTGACTTCTCGATCATTTCATTGCAAAATTCTGAGGAAGTTCAGCGGAACTGGAGCTGACCCCTGGTTCGGCGTCCTTCTTGCTAGGTGCCCACCCAGGTGCTGGGTGGGAGTGCTGTCCCGGGGTTGGGTCACCTTCATCCCCAGCACAACGTAATCCCAGCCTGTGCTCGCCTGGTAGCATGGAGAATAGGAGGGAGAGTTGAAATGCTGAGCAAAAAGTGATTCTTTGCTTTAATTTTCAGCCACATTACAAAATGTGAACCATGATGATACTCATTTCCCGTGGTGTCTTCACTGTCCTGACGGGTCATGTCCTGTTTCTGCATTTCAGGCAGCGATCCGTAAGGAACTGAATGAATACAAAAGTAATGAAATGGAGGTACATGCATCCAGCAAGCATTTGACAAGGTCAGATTTCTACGTGTCTGCATTTCGCGTTGCTTATAGTGTGGTGGTTATGTAAAAAAGAAAAATGCCCGAGAGCCGTGCGTGCAGGATTCGGTGGTCTGAGAGCCGCGTGGCGCAGACAGGAGGTCCCTCCATCGCCACGGCGCGCGGTGCCGCCGCCACACGCCCGTCCAGCGCTGCGGGGCGGTGCCGGTTGCAGATTTTCCGAGCGGTCCACGGGCAGGTGGTCAGCCTCCCAGCAGCGCCAGCAATTGGCCAACGTATTTCCTTCTCCTTTTCCAAGATTCGGTTTAGAGAAATTCTGATTTACTTGCACTTAGAGGACTGATGTGAAATGACTCCGTTTCTGCCCTCCCTTTACTTTTTCCGGTCTTACTGAGTGGGCACTGTTTCTCACGTCAGCAGCGTGCCCCAGAGCTCCGAGCATTTGTTCCTTAGCGAGTAGTGCCTGGGGTGTCCCAGGCACCCTTAGGTGCTAACTGCAGCTGGGACGACAGAGGCAGTTCCCACCTCCATGGAGCCTGCACTGCAGTGGGGACAGCTTGGCTGACCTCCCTAATCTAGACTTTGCACCGAGGTCAGCAGACCCCACGTCGTCATGCAGGCGACATGGGTGTGTTGTGATGCGGCGTGGGGTCCGACTTCTCTTTGCTCCTTTAACTCTAGTCCGTCGGTGTCACCCCCCTTCCACGCCCGGACACGGAGCACTTGTGCGAAGTTCATGTTCCATTCACTCCGGGGGCGGGATGGCGACATGTGACAAACACAAAGAGGAAAGAAATCCTGAACGCAGATACTGTCTTGAAGCAGATTAGTGGATCCCTTTCCACACGTCTGTCATGGGAACCGCTCTGACTGTCACCTCAGGTTTCCTTTGTAGGCTCAGTGGCGACTCGGGACAGACTGCCAGCACACAGGACAGTTCAGGATGACTCTGTGAAGGGCAGGAGAACACGGGACAGGCGGAGTTTTGTTAGACGTTGTTTTGAGGCTCCCCGCCGTGACCCGCGTACTTTGGAGCAGGAATAGAGCATCTCGTTTTTCAGTATTCAAGACACTCCAACACGGTTAGCGAACAAACGTGCTCCGGGAGGCGTTCAGACTGATTTTTGATGTTCGGTCTGTGAAAGAAAAAGGGTCTAATCGCTCCACAGTCTGCACGGGAACGCCCCGTTCCGCCGTCGCCGTCCCGTTGCACATTATTGACAGATGTCTGCTAAAGACACTGAGCTGCTCCCACGTCCTTGATGGCTCTCCTGGGTGACAGAAATTCAGAGTCTAAGTCCCAAACTTAGGTGTCAGGAAATAGATGTCTCCACCACCGCGTTAGCCCACTTTTAAAAGTCAGACCACTTTGAGCCACAGACCTTTTCTTTCTTGTGTTAAATGTCCCCACCAGCACATCACCAACTGGACAAGAGCAAACCAACCGCAGCCCTGCTGTCATTTCCCAGCGGGGCGCGTCACCCACAGGCGTAGGCTGGTCACAGCCGAGGCCTTGCAGGCGGGTCCAAGCCGGGCTTGAGGCAGCACCACGCTACGCGTGGTGTCCCCGAGGGTCTGACGGCTGGCAGCCCTCTGAGGCGCCGGACGCTGCCACCAAAGCAGCGCCATCGTCACGTTTTCCCCGATGGACACCTGCGACACTTGCAACGGCGACACGTTTATCTGTGCAAAGTTTGGGAAGTTTTCACTCAAATTGTCTCTAATTTCTAGATTCCACAGGCCATAGCGATTTTCTTCTGAGAAGAATTTGTGTTTAATTTTTGATACCAACACTGGACATTCATCAGGGAACTTTCCTGAAGTGCAGCTGCAGACTCCCTGCTGCTCGCGAGACGAGACGGAGACCCCAGTCCAGGTGGGAGCGTGGCCGCGCTTCCTGCGGAGAGACCGGGGCCCCTCGCGGGGGCCGGGGGTGCAGACTGCCGGGCAGTGGGAACCCCAGCGACCCTCCCAGAAGAAGACTGTCGTTTGCCTTTAGCCGAGGCCGGGGACACTCGGCGCGCCTCTCGGGGCCTCTGACGCAAGGGACGCTTGAGGCAGAGTCATCAGTATTATGTTGAAAAGACATTTTTATTCTGATCTCTATTAATTCAAAAACTCTAAGTTCATGTTCTACAAGATGATTTACTGTATGATACTTTTCTTTTTTTATATAATGTCTAACAAAAAAATACAGCTGCAACATTTTGATTCCTGTTAATTTTGTTCTTTAATTAAACGACTACTTATGGCAGGAGGTTCACCTGGGCTTGACACTTTCTTGGGGCGGGCTGGGCAGTTTGTTGGAACAGGGACCTGTGACACCAGTCCCATGTCATGACTTCTGAGTTACCTGAATCCAGACACGCCGAAGAGCCTCTCTTAATTGTGAGTATACGTGCCGATGCCTGGGAAAACGGAATTCTCCTTTTCCAGCGAAATTTGCAGGTCAGTGAGTAGCAAACGAGCGAGTCGTTGATTCTGCCCAGATGAAAGGTCATCTTTCAGAGTATTTTTAAGTGCACGTTTGCAAACATGAAAAACTGTTAAGTCCAAGGTTTGGAGCGAGCAGAGATGATAAAAAGATTCTCTCTGCACAGAGGTAAAACTCTTGGCACAAAGAGGGCCCTGGTTAAATAAAAAAAAAAAATGTTCGCTGGAAGCTATTTTGACCCAGGCTTTGGGTAGTTTCTCGCAGAGCCTCCCTCCCCAGGTCCTGGTGGGTTTGGGGGTGCAGGAGGTGTGACTTCAGGAGCTCGAGGGACCTGTGTCCACACCCTGCTCTGCTGTTCCGCGAGCTGCTCTTTTCTGCAGAGATCTGCTCACTGTCACACGGCACTGCTGGGCCGCCAGGGCGCCAAGGCGGTCACGGTGCGGGCACTTGCAGCGTCTCAGGCACTGGGCGGGGTCGGGGGCCCCTGCAGCAGCCGTATGTCCTCTGGGCTTCTTAGCACAGTTGCCTCCTCGCTTTCGCAGCCTGTCGCCCCGCCTCTAGGACAGTGGGTCAGATGCCCAGGCGACTGCTGGGCCCTGTGGGGTCACTGCTGAGGGATGTGCAGCCAGTCCTGGGCGCGAGCAAACACTGAGATTAGGTTGTAAGAAATCATCTGTGGTAGAAACATGCCCCTGCCGGGCCGCCTGCAGCCTGTGTCACTTGACTTCTCTGAGCCTCAGTTTCTTCTCTCCAACGAGCCATCTAAACTCGAAGCCAGTTCCTTCATTTTATTAGCATTTATGTGTGTGTATACAGTTTTATCCACAATCCTCCACTGGTAGCCAGCCAGCCTCCAGACTTCTCCTTTAAGCTGTATATTGGCAGCTCCCTACTCTATGTTTTATTTAGAATATTAATTGGAGTCCAAATTATGTAAAACTCACAGCTGAATCTCATCCACTATGGGACAGAGACCGCATGGCGCTGCTTGGCCTAGAAAGCACCAGGGCCCCCCAGCAGAAAGGACGACGACTGTGTAGACAAACAGCCGTGCTGCTCATCAGGTGTCGCCTGGTGAGTCAGGACTCGCGCGGAGTTTCTTGGCCCAGTCAAGTCCCACAATTCATGGATAAATAGAATATAAAGTGCAGAGTAAGCCCAAAGCGGGCTTTGCTGTGGTCCTGACTCAAGGGATCTAAGAAAGAAAACTGGGAGACAATTCCATTGTCAAACATTTTAACAAGTTATCTAAATTCTACCATTATGTTTATATTAGTCTTTAACATCACTGAACCGTGTTTCTGCATTTCAAGCTCTTAGCATTTAGAGGTTAGTAGAAAAACACTGAAACAAGGATATTTACCCCACAATGTCTTAACTGTGCAGCCCTCCACTGAGGGAGTAACCTGGCCTCTCAAGTGTCATCTTAGTTGGAGGAACTAAGTTGAAAATTCCTAAATCACATAGTACTGACAACATACATGCAGATGTAATAAATATACGTTGTAGAAGATTGAAAAAGTTTATATACTTAAGAGCCTGAAGACTTAGAAAAAACAATTTCTAACTTAGTAATAAGCAGATGCGTAATATGAAATAGATTATTATAGGCTCAGTCATTTTGCATTTTACAATTTTTTTCAAAATAAAATTAGTAAATAACAGTATTAAGCCAATCTGATAGGGTACCTTTGTACATTTTATGACTAAAGTACATTGAAACAAATGTAAGAGGATGTTGAATAATTATTTCTGGGTTACTGAAAAGGGTTTTTAAAAAGACTAGGATCCGGAGAGCCACCTCGTGGGCATGTGTGGTAATTACAAATTGATTCTATTTTGAGGTTAAAGTCAGTGATTTTAGCTACATATCCACAGTTCAAGAGCAAATTCGAGTCCGGAAGTGTTCAGTTATAAGTGTACTGTTAAAATGATCAGTTCTACATGCTGCCAAATGCATTTACCTGGTTATTTTTCAGATTTTTTTTTTAATATGAAAGATTCAAGATGCTTGAAAGCAAATGAAGATGTTGAAATTAAGATTTAACATGTAAAAATGTTCACTACAAATGATATTTTCTGTAAATTTAATAGCTCTATTTACACAAACTGTTTCGGTGAGTAATGGAAAAGCTTCTCAGTTGTTCTACTGCTCTGCAAAAACGTTTCAAGTCTTTAATATTAACTGTAAATGGCTTTGACATGACGTCATAAACGGGGACATTCTCAGAAGCGCGTTTTCTTGGCAGCGCTGGCGGAAGCGCACCTGCGATCACTTTCAAAGCTGAACACAGGCTGTTACATACGTATCATTACTTTCTCTGCAGTTTATTCTTTTCCAGCACACAAGCCATACAGGTAGGTAGGTACCGTGGTCTTTTCAGGCGGCGCGCGTGGCGAGCTTGGGCCGCTGCCCTGGGACACGGGTGCCCACGCCCTGGCCTCGCCCGCCTCGTAGTGCTGCCGCTGGCTGGCACGGGGCGTCTCGGGACCTCCCGGCGTCTTGCTCCGTTTTCATTCTCGATTAGATTTGTTTGTGGCTGTCATTCCTTGGCGTGTCACTGCACAAACGTGCAGCTTCGCGTGCGTCTGCAGGGCATTTGGCTCCCGCGTGCTGTCTGCCTCCGAGTGTCCGGAGCGTGCTGGCCAGCTGCGCGCGTCGCCAGCCCGGATTAGCCGTCCGCGGCCACGGTGGCGCGTCGCACTAGGCCCCGAGGTCAGACTGGGGGTCTGTGGCCACGGACTGCCCACTTCACCGGGGACTCAGTGCCCGCTGGGAAGCACGGCTTCGCCGCCCACTCGGGACCTGCGGGGCATCCCGTGCAGGGTGTGCGGTAGTGCCCATCCTCACGCCGCGCGGTCTTCTCTCTCAAATGTCCTCTTCAGTGTGTCCTCCTAGAAGTTACCACTTTACAGCTCTGCTCGTTGGAGGAGGGATGGCGGGATGGCAGCCACCTGGTGATGGATCCACAGACCTGGAGAAAGAAGCTGCTGCCTGTGATGGTACAGGTGCCAGAAACTTAACTCTGTCCCCCCATAAGCCCCGCCCCACGAAATCCATGGCAACAGGAACCTCGTCTGAAGAGCACCCACAGAAGTAGCCATCAGCAGTAGGAGTGGGTGCGCCTAAGAGTGTTTCTAGATCGGAACAGGACCAGAGAGGACCTCGAGCCTCGAAGACTCCTCCACAAACCCCCTTCAGTGTCAGCATTTCTTTCAGTCCAGCGCCCATTCGAGGCACCGAGCTCAGCCCCAGACACAGACGAGTCAGAAACAAACCCTCTCCTTGTACGGAGATGGGCTGTGTTTCTGAAGCAGTGCAGACCACGGATTCCGTGTTACTGGCCCCTTGGAAGTATTAGGGGAACCAAATACGCCGACTGCGTTACCTAAAATAATGCCATTTGCAGTGGCTTTAAAAAAAAAATTAGGTGAAAGAGTCCATTGAAGTATTTAAAAACAACATCTAGAAGACAGTCATTCAGTCATTTGACGATTCAGATGTTAAATGAGCTGTTACACAATGTTAATCTATCTCGAACTTAATATAGTTTTGGTTTCCGCTGTGATCACTTTCAGTAAAAGGAAGTTGGAAGCATCTGTCGGACTAGTGAAGGTCTCGCCTCTACCCAGGACGCCTCCACCGTCCGCCTCCGTCGACGTGCGTTTTGTGTGAGTCAAGTAACAGTTGATGCCGAGTGCGGAAATGTGGACTAGATTCGACATTACAGTCTGGGTTTACTGGAAACAATTTAGCTGCTTGAATTTTGTTCTGTTTTAAACATTTTCGATTATTTTTAAAGTAGGAATTGGCAAACTGCCTTAAAGAGCCACAAGTACGAGTTTTAGGCTTTGTGGATAAATGTGACGGCACCACGCAGGTGCGTGTATTAACATGTCAAATGCAACCGACTACAAGGAAGATTCACTCAGCTTGCGGGCCACGCCACGAAAACAGTGCGGGCTGCTTGGTCTCCAGCCGTGGTTGCAAGAACCCCAGCTTAGAGGAAGGGTTTTGAAGACGAGTTCTCTGTTCTTCATATAAAATATGTTCACATTATCTTGCCGTTTAACAGAAATAGTGATTTAAATCCGTTTTGCTTTAGCAGAGGGCAGTTATGTCAGTCTAGCAAAACGAGTGGTCTGTTTGCAACATACTGCTCTGCCTTTCTGCACCCTCCCCTGCTGCCGCTGCCCGCTGGACCTCAGACGCTGCTGCCTGACCGTCCAGTCGTACCTCAACGTCCGGATCTCTGCGCCTCCAGCTGTCCTTCGGGTCTCCACGGAACAGTAATTCTTGAGAGGGGACTGCTCACAGGCCTGTGAAGGCTAATCGTTTTCCATTAGCAGTGTCTGGTTCCAGGCCCGCTCCCGTGGGGCTGATAGGAAGGGCGGCTTGAGTGCAAAGGGCACCTCTGGGAGAGGGTTCTGTTCGTCAGGTGAAATGCAGAGTAACAGCGAACCACGGGAAAGCACAGGTAAGGCGTAAACACATTCACACACGTCACAACTGCCACTTCTGTCGAGATCCAATGTCTTTGTTACAGCTGGAGACCCCGTGTCTCTTAAGCAGTCGCTCCTCATTCTTTGCCCACAGCCCCTGGAAGCTCATGTTTTCTGTCCCTCTGGATCCATACATCCTGGCTGTTGTGTCAGTGGCGTCACGCACTGTGGTACCTTTCGTAGCTGTTTCCTTTTCATTAGCATGTTCCTGAAGTTCATCTGCATTGGACTGAAGACTTGTTTCCTTTTTAAGCTGAATGCTCCTCCCTTATACAGAGAGGTCACATCTCCTCATCTGATGACGCTGGGCTGTTCCCACCTCTGACCGTAGCCAGCAGTCCTGCTGTGAACATTCTTATGCAAGTGTTCGTGGTTATCTATTTTCCATTTTTTTTTTTTTTGAGTGGGGTAGATGCCTAATGGGAATAGCTGTACCATAATGTGTGCGCCGAACTTTCTGAAAAATAACCAAACTTTTCCCTAGGGGTGGGGGGTACATGATTTCACATGTTCTAGGCGCACACAAGGGGGCCGATGCCTGCACCTCCTCCCTCACCAACGTGTATTCTAGGTGTTCACGTCTCACATGGCACTGAATCTTCCAGAATTACTAATGCGCAGTATATTTCCACGTGCTTCTTGGCTTTGTACCAGTCCTCTGCCCGCTTTTACAATGGCTTGTTCATCTTTTCTGTTGAGCTGGAGCTTTTAATTCTGGACGCTAGCCCTGTACTGGCTATTATTAGCAAGTATTTTCTCTCATTCATTACGTTGTTTCACCTTTAGGATTTTGATGCACAAGTTAGGTTTTATTTTGATGAAGTCCAATTTCTCTATTTTTATTGTTGATGCTGATTTTGGTGTCTTATCTAAGAACTTGACAAATCTATCACCAACACCTGCTCTGTTTCTTCCTAAGGGTTTTAATTTTAGCTCCTGCGTTCAGGTTTTTGATTCATTTACTTTTATATCTGGTGTGGGACAGGGGCCCAATCTTATTGTCTGCCTGTGGTTATCTCGTTGTCCCCAAACCATGTTAAAGAGACTTCTTTCCCCACCAAATGGTCTTGGCACCTTTGCTGAAACGCTAAACATCGGTTAATAGACTTTTCTGGACTGTTCTATAACATTGGTCTCCAGGTCTAGGTTTACACAGGTACCACCCTGTATGGACGAAAGTAGCTTTGCAGTAAGTTTTGAAGTTGAGAAATGAGTCTTCCAACTTCGATTTTCAAGATTGTTTTGCTATGTGGGGTCCCTTTATTTTCATGGTTCTTAGTGTTGTTTTCACTTCTGCGCACACTGGGGTTGTGACAGACTGCGTTACGTGTGTAGATCGCTTCGGGAAGTACTGCCGTTTCATGAACATTGTCGTCCAATTCATGACCACGGGGGACAACTTTCTGCTTGTCCAGGTCTTGTTTCATTCAACAACGTTTCGTAGCTCTCAGCATACAGTTTAATATGCCGCAGACACAGTGTGCTTGTATTTTGTTGATAATTTTACATGTATATTCATAAGGCTATTGAGCTATTTTCTTTTTCTGTGATGTCTGTCAGGCTTCGGTAGCAAGGTAATGCTGGTCTCAATGAATTAGGGATGTTCCCCTCTTGCCTATTTTCTGGAAGTTAGAGAAGTACTGCTGTTAATTTTTTAAATGCTCAGTGGAGTTCTGTCTTCAAAGATTTTTCGCCTTTGATTTAGTATCGTAGTTCTTTTCAAATTTTCTGTTTCTTGCATCAGTTTTCATAGTGTTTCTGGGAACTCATCTGTTTGACCTGCACTAATTTGTTGGTATACAGTATACACTGAAATTTCAATTCTCTTGATATTTAAAAAAAAAAACTTATTGGGTCTTTCCTTCTGGTAGTATTGGGTGTAGTTTGCTTTTCTTTTTATATTCTTCAAAGTTTAAAATTACTGATCTGAGATTTTAATGTGTGTAAGTTAATTTCTCTGCTGGGTCATTTAAGTTTAATGTTGCATTTTCATTTGTCCCAGGTATTTAAAAACTTCCTTTCTTATTCTTCGACTTAATCAGATTATCAGTGTTTTCACTGGAGAGTTTTAAGTAAGGCAGCGGCATGGTATGATTTATGATTTGGCAGGAATATGTTGGCTTCTAATAGTTGTAGAAAGGCAAGTAGGAATGCCAAAAAGCTCTTTAGATACTGCTGTATCTCAAAATGCCCATTTGAGAAATTAGGTTGATATTTTTAACTGTGGTGACAGTGGAGATGATGGAAGTATAGGTATGTAGAACATTATTTTACTAAAAAAATCTGTAGGATTTGTTGATTAACTGACCAAGGGGAAAAGAGAAAAATGGAATTACTTTTAGGTTTTGGTTTGATAGTTAGTTGGGTAGATAAAGGTAACATTTACTGAGGTAGACCAAGGTTCATGATTTTCCCCCTCTGTGATTAAAAAAAAATTGAGGGAGAGAGAGCAAGAACAGTTTTTAGAGCTGAGATGCTTTTTAGAACTGCCACTAAAGTAGTGCAGATTATGATTTTTCTCCTGTGCTTCAGGCTGTAGAGTGAGGGTTGAGACTGAGTGAATAGAGTCAACGGAAGGAGACAAGGCAAGATTATTCTGAAATAAGGAAGTAAGGACAGAAAAAGTAAGAGGCATAGAAAAGTGGTGGAATAAATGGCCTAGGACTACTCTAGAAAGAGTTGGGAATACAGAGAAGTTGGAGTGGTAAGAAAGTGGAAATTGAGATCTAGAGGGGCTCAACTATTGGTAATGCCCAGGCCGTAACAGAAAAGTTTGGAAGAAAAGTGACCAAGCAGGAACTTGGGCTGAATTACGTACAGTGCCAGGGGTCTTGGAAGTCTGGCCAATGAGGAAAATGCAGAGGTGTGTCAGGACATGATTAATTCTACAGTCACACAGGGAATTAACAATTAACAGGAATTACAATTTCTGAGTATTTAATATTACAGTGGAGCTGTCACTGTTTCTTGAAATACCCTATCAATAAATCTCAACTGATGTTAATAACCGAATAGAGTTGACTCAGATGCAGAAGCAGCCATTTACCACCAAATTAAATACCTGTATTATTTAAATACTTGACTCCCATGAAACAGACAAGGGATGGTGAGTATGGCTGACCAATGTCCACAAAATGAGAAAATCATGAGTTTATTTAAGTGATATAACAATTTCAACTCTTATAAAATTATATATGTGCTCATTTTTATAAATTAGTCAAACAAAATGTTACCATAGGGCATAACAGGAGCTTAAAACATACTTGTCAAAACAGCATGCTCAACGTTACCATTTTGGACTATTTCACATCTAAAACCTCCTCTCCCACAGTGTGCTACAGTTCTGAGTTATAATTCTTTTCAGTCCGACTTCTCCGCCTTCTAAAAGTGGCTAATATTACTTGTAGTATATTCTTAACCAGTAATCAAATTTTATTAACAGTAAAGTGCATTCATAAAACTTACTAGGTTTGACCTAAAATTAGTAAATTTGTCGAGGGCAAATATTACCATAAAAATAAGCCAATTCCATGTACTATTTGCTTTGCCAAGAGTGGTATACAGAAAAGTCTTTTGAGCTTCAAGTCACACTACAGGGTTCTTCTTTGTCAATAAAGTGACATTTCTTTTAATTTGCAAGTTCCTACAAAGGCACTTTTTGCCTGGGTGACGTGTCGTTCCTCTGTGAGGTTACTCTGCTCCATCCTCAGTTACACATAAAAGAAGAGTTGGACAAATATGTTGGTAATAACTAAATATCACAGACATTTATTTCATGAATAAGGAAATCAGTCCTCTGCGTACATTAAGAAGCTCCTCTTCTTGCTATGGCCAAAAAAAAAAAAAAAAAAAAAATCACACTTGGATTGAAATCAAACTCTTATTAAGAATTCACTTAAAGCCCCGCTTTCATAAAGATACCGTACAGCCCTGTAAATACCCAGCGTCTATATTGAGACATCTATGGAATTCTGTGAGCATCACTGATACTTTTAGGTGATAAACAGAAAAGATCTTCAGTCTTTTAAATCCCGAAAAATGAATTTCAGATTTAATATTTGAAGGAAGGAAGTAAACTAGTTTAGAAAAATATTTCAGCAAGGATGAACCTAGTTTTTAAGTTAGCTTGTTAAACTTTAACTGGCTTAGCCACCATATCCTCTATTTCAGAATATTGAGTGTCCATTACAATTCAGTAAGTCCACAAATATATCCTACATACAGGGACTAGAGCTAAAGCACACATGGGACGGCCCGGCAGCTCTGAGAACACCAGACACGCTCAGCTAGAGCCCCCAACCCCCGCCCCGATAGACGACCCCAGAATGCAGCGTCTGGTCCACCAGACCTTTGGGAAGACTAATTTAATATGAAATCGTCCAAGCAGACAGTTCTTTCCGCACAGCTTGGTCCTGGCACGCTGCCTCCAGGAGGTGGCAGGGCGAGAGGTGCGGCAGCGCACAGCACTGACAGTGCAGGCGTCACCTTCAAGCTACTTTTCAAATTTGCAAACTGCTGTCTTTTCCTGAGGAGACGTCACTATTCAAATCACCTTTCTACCTTTATGACGCTGCTACACAGCTGCCCCATTATCCTACAGACTAAGAGCCATGGGGCTAGGATTCTTCCTCCGCCCGAACAGAACCCCGTGAAAGAAGTTTCCATCACAAATACATGAAAGCACAATAGATTTGAAAACTCCCAGAGAACTGATTTACCACTTCCTTAAGAAGTCTGCCTTGAAGAATTTTCATGTTTTCTTTCATCAAGCACATCTGTAAATAAAGGTATTTTCCACATGAAATTTGATGAATTTCACAGAGCAAAAGACTAATATTGAGATTATAAAGATATAAAATGTATACCTCAGATGTAAAAATAGCTTCTTCACGATCTGAGTTGTAGAAGACATTTTTGTCCAATGAAGTTTTCAAAAGGTGAATTCTAATAAGTAATATAATGGAAGTTACCTTTATAGTCACCATGAATTCAAATTAAATTGCTATAACATAGTATGTATAATTAAAAAATTTTGAAATAGTTTATTAAAAAATCTAATTTTAAATTCTAGTCATGCTCACCTCTGCTGCTCACTTTTTTGATAGGCACTGAATTTCTGAAATACCTTTTCCCAAAAGTCCTAAATTTTAAAATACAAAACTAGTTACACTTTGACACAATTAAAAATCGATATAACTTGGCTACATGCTATGGCTATTCCAGGTGTGTCCCACTTAGATATATTAGAATTTCCCTTATCAAAGATACTCATCATAGTCACAAGTCTGTAGTTTGTGTGTGTTATTTGAGACTGACAGTTTAAAGAACTGTTTTTAACAACATAATTGAGTTTTTATGGTGTGCTCTAAAAGCAGAGAATAGAAATTTTTCTGATTGTTTTCCTGAGTGTTATTCTTATATAAAAATGTGTTTAATTCTTAAAAGCACAAACCACAAATTCCTTCTCTAAATCCTTTAAAGACTGTGAGTCTTTTTCGAAATTCTCCAGCTCCTCTGTGATGATGACTTGAAATTCATCAAGCTTTTTGATTCTATTAAAGAAAACAAAGAGATCTAAGAAATCATAGCATTTAATATACATACAATTCAGAAGACTTCAGAAGAGACTTTTTATTACAGACCTATGCTCCTGAATATGATAGTTCATTGTTTTCAGATGATGTTGAGCCATTTTCCAAGTATGCTTAGTAAAATGCTCCATTATTTTGGGGCGAATCTGAAAAATACTCATTTTTAAGTTGAAAAATATTTATGAAATAATCAGTATATTGAGATCAACTCCTTTTCTATGAAGTTAAGTAAGAAGAACTTAGAAATGTGAAAAAAAAGTGTTAATTTCAGTCACAGCAGTCTCTTCCATCAGGAAGGCTTTGGCTAAGGGCTGAATCAGTAAGAATTTCACATCTAATTACTGATGCATAACAGAATATATAAATCAAGGGTTTTCTGTTTAGACTAGGTTGAACTTAGGTAAATCATAACTAAATAAACAGAATCTTAATTTCAGATTTTACCCCTGGATAAAAGAAAAAGGCAAGTGAGAGATAGGGCTGATGACCTTTTATTAACAGAAGGATAAAAACTATTCTAAATGAGCATGTAGGGAATATAGATAAGCAGAAAAAAACAAGAAGTAATTAAAAACTGCTTTAGCAGGTATTTTTCAGTTAGTAGGGCTCACTGGAGCCCCAGTCACAAAGGAACCGAGTGTAGAGCTAGTCAAACGAAGTGAAGTGGGTTTCCTGCCAGATGCCGCTCAGCCTTTGTAACAGGCACACTCTCCCACTAACACACAACTGAGATTTAACAAATGTGTGAAAAGATGAGGCATGAAAATTGTTCAGAAATCACAGAAAAGTCAATGTTAAACACACTGACGAGAACTAGTAAAAAAAAAAAGATTAGTACATAGATCTGAGGAGAGGATGTTGGCTCCTGAGGGACTGCTTTTCACCTAAGAATCACTGTCACCAGCACACGAAGAGGAGAGCTGAGTTCACGAATGGGGGGGTAGTTCAGTTGCCAAAGGTTAAAAGACTGCTAGACCAGTAGAATGTGGACATAAATGGTAATTTAAAGAATAACTCACGCTTTTCTTCTTCTGAAAATCGGTATTGAACTGCTCACACACCATCTCTACGCCTGAAATTTCCATTTCCCAGTTATCCCCAGGGGTAGAAAAGTCATTTATTGATAATGGAGATAGACTCTCAGGCACTAAAAGATAAAATCAACTAAAGTTAAAATATTCATTACTTCGAATTTGCATTACTTGTCAGACTGAGAACAGAAAATTTTCAGATTCTCTCCATAATATGTAAGAATTATGAAATACCTCCTATTTGTAATTTAAAAAGTTTTTCTGATATTAAAAAAAACCTTTTGGCATGGGCATTAAGGCAGATATAGTGTTTAAACTTTTTTTTAAGGAAAGGTACAGCCAGGCAGAAGTATTTACTTAATCAGTTGGTCGCCCTGGAGGTTTCCCCAGGGGGTTCGAACCAGGGACCTTGGGATGTGCATGGACTGCGCTTGGTGAGCGGAACCGCTAGGCCACTAGGGCATGCTTGCCGTAGTGGTAACTTTAAAACAGAACACTTGTGGATTATTTTAAACTGATTTTAATTACTTCCATGTTATTAGTCCAAGTCTTTAGTGACATACCAATCCATTCATTGGTAAACTGACACTCTAATAACACTTAAGCTGCGGGAGTCGGTGACAGAAGGGTGAGGGGTATCTGTTGAGTCTAAAAGATCCGACGATGACGTTATGTGACGTGAACTCTGTGATAAAGCACCATCCTCCTTGGATGTATTCAGAGTTGTCAGTACCAAGGGATTTTTGTGGATGGAGTCCCTCAATAGCAAAGAACCACCTCAAACCATTTTGAGACATATTTGATACACCTACTTTTGCAAGCGTGAAGATCTGCTTCTTCGGTTTTAGACAGTTTTTTGGGAAGCAAGTTTGCGCTCCCTTCCTCTTCCTCTTCCTCTTCCTCTTCCAGTTCCACTTCATCAGAGTCACTGACGTGGTCTTCTGTGCACACTCGTTTTCGACTAACACGCCATGCAGGGCCTTAGGGACAGTTAAAACATTCCTAGTGGTGCCACAATCTTGATTAAAAACACTTTTTTGCTTTTATTAAAAAAATCTTTCAGTTAATTTTATGCATTATGTTTTAGGTTAACTGCAATAAATTCTACCTGAGCTAGATTACTAGTTTCTGTAGTTATATTCACTTTTATATCAACTAAAATAATGACTTAAAATGTACAATTCCTATAGATGAAATTTCACAGTATTTCAGTAATCAGTTTTTAAAAGTAGGCTATGACTACAAACCTGATATGTGTGTAGTGTCATAGAGCATGTCACAGCGGACGTTCTCTCTTTTTTCACTAGACACGTGTGCTGGAGATGGTGACTGGCTTTCCTAAAACATGTATTAGAAATCAGAAAAGAATTACTGTAAAGCACTCTTGAATTCACCTTAGATCTTCTTAAACCTTAAAGTATACATCAGATTGGTTTGCTTCTTTCTCTTCCTTTGCATCTTTACCAGTATCATAAATTAACCTAAATCATTTTGTTTTGAGCTGGCTTTTAAAATTCTGTTTTTCAAATTCTTATTAGTTTGATTTCTTAATATGAATCAGGAAATGGCGAGCCACAAAAAATAAAAAAATCTAAACTCTTATTTCAAGCTATATTTTGTTTAACTAAGCTACATCTTTTTCATCCAGCCCTATATTTTTCTATTTCAGTACATAGGTTTCTGTATCCCAAGGGATTCTATTTTTTCCTATTTCATGAAAATCCATGTGTACTTCCAATCCTTTGGGATCCTTTTCTTTCTCCGCTTAGTCTGTGTATGTCCAGCCATTCATTTAGGCCAGATCAAATCCCAGCACTCTCCAAGCTGTAAAATTCTCTTAACTTTCTGAATTTTGCAGATTAACATATTTTTTGTTGATGAATCACAATGAACTTTCATAATGACAAATACTTAACCAAATTCCTATATAATCATGAAATCAGAAAGTCATAATAACATATGTAAATAGTTCAGCCATTCTAGCCTTGCTATATAAGACCTTACTACTTCTTACGCTCAAACCATCCTACATAATTAAAATATCCTAACACCTTAGTATAATTATTATTGAAGTCCATTAATCCAATTCTTTGAAGAACGACTTAGTTTAAGTTTGATGACTATACTACCACATTTACCCCTTTTGATTTTTATATGATTATTTTAAAGGAAAGGTGCAAGCAGGTAGGAAGAGAGAAGAGAAAGCATTTTATTTTAGTTGTGCATCTTAGTTCTTCCCCCCAGCCCTGGTCCTTGGTATGTGGACTACACTCCACTAGAAGCAGCTGACTTAACTGCTAGGCCATCAAGGCGCACCAATGTATGACATTTTTCTCCCCTTGGGGTTCATCAGTGAGGGAGGCAGAGTAGCCTACTTACTTTAAATAATTTAACACCATTTTTATCTGTTTGGCATGTAGGAAAAGTTTCACATAAAATTTTGTTCGAAAAGTATACTCTGTGAAACTACTGCTAAAAAGAATTTAAAAGTACCATAAGCCCATGTAGGGATAGAAAGGCATTCAGTTCAAAGTGATAAGACCGAAGGATGGTTTTAGCAGAGGCTGCAGGTATGCTAAACTGCCATTAAAATTATATACTTCTGTTTACAGAGGTCACATATCTCGATCAATTATCAAATGAATAATATATCTGGATATTTACTATGTATCTGGTATTTGCTTGCATAATCAGTCTATTTAATTGTTCATAGTCCTTTCTATAGATAAAAAACGGAGGTGCTAATAAGAACCTCACTAACTTGTAAAGCATTTTTGGGAAACAGATAATAGAGCCAGGATTTAAACATGATTGTGACTCAAACTCTTAGCTATACCCTGCTATAGCGAATCCTGTATGATTATCTTAGCAATCAGTTCTGCAATTTATCACTAAAAAATTCTCCAAACTAAGCTCTCTATAACCTCAGCCAAAAAGTAGGGTTGGAGGTGGGGTTTGTAAATTAGTACCAAAGTATTCACAACTTAAAACTCAAAATACAAACATATTCATGAACATTTTAAAGTTGCTTCTCATTAAAAAGAAATCGATCCCCTTTAAGAGATTTTCGAGCATAGCTCCTATTTGATTAAGTGGTACATATAACTCAATACATTACATGATATTTAATTTTCATACCATTTACCTAATAGTCCCACTGTATTCATCTAGATTCTTGTCTAGTTGTCAACTGATGATTAAGTAAAGGTTACTGATTCTGAGTTATGGTGAAATCTGAAAGAAGTGCCTCTGTAGGAATAAAGCCTATTTGAAGCTAGAAAACAAACTATGTGTAGTTTTGACATGTAGCCAAGTTAAGTGGCGTCTCTCGAAGTGGTCACCCTAAATAACTCACCAGTGCTCTTCCTCAGACCCGCTGTAGCAGCTATTTACCATCTGTTGTTTCACTGAGGTCATTTTACTTCTCAGTAGTTTCTTTCTCTCCCCCAGACCAAATCCCAAACCTTAAGTAGACACGCAGTGTATATTTAATTATAACTTGGAGGAAAATATTTATCCCTTGAGATAAAATATAAGGTATAATCTCACCGTGAGGAATGATCGTGGAATTGGTGAACGATTTTCTCTTATACTCTGTACATTTGAAGTGTTTTGGGGTGACTTTATTGGATCCACAATTCCATAATTACTGCTTAGCGATTCGGGTGATGAAGAACGTTTTGAATACGGTGATATGGATTTAATTACACAGTCACAATCCTGAGCCAAATCCCTTTCTGTTATTTTCTCTTCACCTATATTGCTCCATGAAATGGAAGACAGGTGTTATTGATACTGCTGTAGAAATAGCATGAAGTTTAAATTTTAAGACTATAAATCTTGTATTTTAGAAAAAGAATAAGTTTTCAATAAATCAAGATGAAATTATGTTGCAAAGAAATTAAAATTTTATAATAAGAACTTTCAAAAAATATCCGTAGTATGATTTGTACCATAATGATCAATCTAAGTATTATCTTGAATATTTTTACATCATATCAAGTACTGTTATAAAGTCACGAAATTTCATGGTTGAAAATGGCTCAAATAGTCGGTCTAAATCTTTCACATACAGATAACATTCATGGCTGAAATAAGTCTAAAGTCTAAATATAAATGCTTAGACACAGTTTTCAGATGAAATCAGGGCATGGACATCTGTCTTAAGCATGTGCTTATCTGAGATGACACATCTGAAGAAGTACAAAATAGTCTGTCAGTTGAAATGGTGACACTTAGAAGTGCTTTGAAATATTCCTGAAAGGAACTAAAAGATAAGTGCAAACTTACTCTCATAGTTTCTATGATAGAAAAACACACACACATATATACATGTATATATATGCCAGAGCTCTAAAAATATCAATTTTGTCCAATTAAACATAAACCCTCAAGTGTTTATGAAGATAGTCCACTATAGGCCCACCAAATAACCATGTTATTCTTTGGATATTTTTGTCAATGAAATGTAACAAAGAAAAATGAGAAATTCTCATAATTTTAGAAGGCTAATAGTAAAAATAATCCTCATGCTATTATACATATTTTGAGCTAAAACATAAATTAAGGTTAAACACTTATTCAAGCTTTCACATGAAAATGTATCAATACAGGCATCCTCTATATTGAGGCACTTGATCTTGAACTTCCTGCCCCAAAAAAGTCAGTGTTGCAGCAGACTTTGTTTCCAAGTCTACTTATGCCAAGATCAAATGACTAGCATTGTCATTTAAGAATGAAGTTGCCTACCTATAATCTTAAATGTACCCCTCAAAATTAGTCTTCATAATTAGACTAGAAGGTTACTATATATTCAACTAAAGGAGAAACAATGATACTGACATCGCATTACTTCTATAGATGATGGACTCCCAGGTGAAGTTACAGGAGACCTGTTGAGGCCACTCTCGTTCGGAGTATCCATGAGAGAGGAGCTTCTCTTTTCCTTTGGCATTTCCTTTTGTGTCTTGGCCGGGAGGGTGTTCTGTCGTGTTCCTGGTGGCTTCACGGTTTTGCTTCTGGAGTGGGTATTCTGCTCCTAGAAGTAGTCACAACTTGTAAGTTATACTGAGTGTAAATGTTTATACTTGGACACTAAACGTTATAGTTAAATCATACTGAAATATCAAATGTCTTATATTAGGCCACACAGATAAACACAGGTATATCACATGAATGGTGACTTTCTGATATACTAGAAGGCATAAGACAAATGCACAAGAAAATATACACAGACTATAACACCGTAAGTGATACAAATAAAACGCCAGAGCATTAAAAAGTGATTATACCCAGTTAGGGAAATGCTCTGGTTCCCCCTAGATTTCACGGTTCTTGGCGGGTACTTGAGGACTTGGTCACAGAAGGTGACGAGGAAGGATGACTCCCGACACAACAAAGGGAGATGAGAAACACAGGTTTTGTGTGGGAGTCGCAACATATTCGACTTGACCGTTACAGAAAACTGATTATACAGTAAATTAAAGTAAGAAGAGACAGAAAATGTGACCATCAGTATGAAGTTCACAAAGTCTTCCAGGTAAGAGACAGGAAGTGATAAACAAGGGGAGATGGAGGGGAATGATTTCAAACCCACCACGGTTCCTGACCTTTGTTCGACCACTGCCTAGCTGCGTGACCTTGGGCAAGTTCCTGCATCTCTGCGTCTCAATTTTCCCATTTCAAAAATGGGTTATCCATAAGCATATCAGTCAGATTTTATGAAATTAAACGTGTGTATAGCTGTATGCACACGTATATAGTACTGGAAATAGCATATGGCACACTGTCAGCACTATTCTTTTGCTAATAAAACTTTCAAGTACAAGCAGAGTTGTGGCAAACACAACACTATGAAGATGGCAGCATGGACACAGGTGGTGCAATGTATGAGCAGAAGCTCAGCTCTAATTACTTTCATTCAAGCGAAAGATCCATATCATCCCAAAAGGCTTTACAATTCCTTGATACACAATTTTTTAAATCTCCAGGTACCTTTCGAATTACGAAAATGTGTTTGAAAGTTCTAATACTAGAATGGAACATTTGTTTTGCAATAATACCAACTTACTATGAACTCTAAGATTACATTGCCCAAGGATCCACTTTTAGAATCAGTCTATGTTTGTTAATATAGAAGTATAGAAGTTTAAAACTTGAAAAAGTAGTAACAAAATAAATTTGACATTTCTTTAAAGGAAGGAAGGAAGGAAGCAGTATATGTATTTAGTTAGTTGTTTTGGCTCTTCACCCCGGTCCCCGGTAACAAAACTGGGTCCTCGGGCTTTCCATGGTCTACATGCCAGCAGCTCTGATGCCAGGTCAAAAAGGGTGTGCCCAAATTTGACATTTTTACAAAAAATTATATTTAGTACTTTGAGAAGATTTTAGAGAATTATTGATCTGAATTGTAACAAGTTACCTTTACTGACAACTTCTCTTTAACTGAATCTGAAAATTCCTGTTCGCTCTCTGATTCTGAATTTGAGAGGTCTTTATAATTCTTCTGGGTTTTTGCTGCTCTTCGTGGAAGTCTGGTTCTCCCATCTGGAACTGTCTTTTCTTCCTTTTTGGTGGTATTCTTATTGGGTGTCTGTAGGAGAAAAAGATTTGAATATAATTGGGTCAATAATATTTGAGATACAAAAAAAATTAAACAGTCATTTGCTATTATAAAACAGACACTGACAAGATTTCTGATTATATTTTTTAAATGACTGAATTTTATCTTCATTCTAAGATATAAGCTCTGAGAAACCTGATATCTGGTACTTAACAGAGCAAAAAAGGGAGAAAAAAGATATAAAAAAATACTGGAAGCAGGTCAACATGATTTAAGAAGGAAGAAGGTGGGCATAACCATGCAAAGGCTGGAACAATTATGGAAAACAAGTAACTGCTGACATGGATAAAATAAAATTACGAATTGACAAATGAAATGCTTTACATGAGAACAAAATACTTTTAAAACGACATCTGAACACAAACTTCGTGATTTTACCATTTTAGACCTTGGCTGTCCTTTTTCCAAGGATGACTCTGCAATTCAAGAAAATAGGGTTAAAATTTTTAGCATGTAAGTGAAAATAAAAAAAATACACCTATAAAATGATTCAGAATTTTAAGCTGATTTGAGATTAAACTGACAATTTTTATTGTGTAATGTTTGGTGGGATGTGAACTCTGTATACAATATTTTAGACATTCAAGAGAACATGTGACGTAAGTTATGAGGTTATCAGTTTAAGAACTGGGTTATGGTTCATGCTGCTTCTCTTTAGGATCATTCTCGTGACTAAATGTGTCACGTTCATTCACAGGTATCTACTCTAACTTATTCTAAACTGTCGCTGCTCCCCCTGCACATAATAAGGTCACTGCTGGTTATTTTTATCCAGAAAAAAAAACTCATTAAAAGACATTTCAGAAACTCAATTATGTTTCTTTTAAAACAATGAAGAGGATGTTAAACTATGAAAAGTGGTCAATAATTCTGTCTTGCCAAAACCCATGCTTCAAAGTCTTATCCAAGACTTTGATTCACTGGAGAAAGCAGAAGTCATAGTGGGGAAAAAAATTGTGTTATACACACAGAGAAGTTCCTTGCTGTCAGGGAAAAACAAATCAAAATAATGAGATATCACTTTATATCTGAAAAATTGGCTATTATCCAAAAATCTGGATGCCAACAAATGTTGGTGAGGAGGTGGAGAAGGGGGAACACATTTACAGTGCTGGTGAGTATAAATTAGTGTAACCCCTATGGCAAACAGTATGAACAGTAGGGAGAGTCCTCAAAAAGCTGAAGATGGAAATCCCGTATGATCCCCTAACCCCCAGCCCCATGCTGGTACTTAAGAGACACAAAAACACTAATTCACAGAGATTTATGTACTCCATGTTTGCTGCAGCCCTTTTCATGACAGCTAAGACCTAGATACTACTTAAGTGTCCAACATCAGACAACTGCATACAGAAGATATGATCTATAGGCACAATGGAATTCTGCACAGTCCTTTGGAGAGATGAAATTCTGTCATTTGAATCAACATGGATGGATCTAGAAGGGATGATGCTAAGTGAAATAAGTCAAAAGAGGAAAGATACCGGATGACCTCACTCACAGGTGGAATGTGAAGACACAAAGCAAAGGAAAACAAACAAAACAAAACCAACCTGTCAATACTTGGCAACAGAACTAAGGCTGCCAGTAGGGAATGGGAAGTGGTGGCGGGACCCACTGCACAATGATGAACTCTTCGTAATGCGGTGCAGGACAGGGTATAGGGGGTGCTGACATATATTTGAGGAAGAGGGAACCTACACACATGGGTTTATATTTTCAAAACAAAGTTATCTCAATAAAGTACTTTAAAAATTTGTAAGACTTAGGCAGAAGCATTTCTGTAAGAAAACTTTGTATTGCATCTATATGAATTCCTAAAAAGTATGTGTTTGGGTGTGGCAGGAAACAGGCTATCATGCAAAATTTTTGTTTAGGGTGCGGGTTCCCTGAGAACTTAATACATTATTCACAGTAATTAGCGGAGTAACTGAAAGTTAACATTGAACCATAAGTACACAAGTAATGAGAGTATGTCATGAGTCAAAGTTGTAAGGTTTGTGTCCCTAAGATCCTATTTTGAATACAGTCATATTATCAAAAATAAACACCCACTGTAGTGTTTTCGTGTATCTGCTGCTACTCTTGATTTCCCAGTATCCCCAATGGATAGTTATTATCTACATGTAAAATGTAGTTAGAAAAGCACTTTACATAGTAAAATGGTAAAGTCATTTGCCATATTTCTCTAAAAAGCGATTTCTTACTTGATTTCCCACTTTTCTGTTTCTTCGCCCTTTTATTTCTGCTATAGTCAATTATCTGTGGTTTGGATTTTGGTTCTTTCAGCCAGCTAATATCGGTATTGCTGTCATCACATTTGTATTCTGTGTCAGAATCACTGAAGATATTTTTCTTTCCATTATTTGTTGTCTATAAAAGAAAAGAGTCCTTGCAATGATGAAGAAATGTGTCTTATTACATGTCATGCAAGTCAGTCAAACAAAATCAACCACCTCCCCTCACCATTCCACTCTCCCCCCCCAAATAACTCATTTTCAGCAACTAACTAACTGGCACTAAGGACTTACCCAAAAAAACCACTCAGAAATTCAGATTAAATTTCTATTTTGTTGTCAGTGTTACTTCCACAGAGACATAGCCTAATACTATCAAAGAAGTAACTTGTCATGTCCTTACTAGGTGATTACAAATAGCTCAGACTATAAAAAGAGTACTAATAGGAACATAGACAATCTCACTGAGGAAAAAGTGATTCAAATATTTTTGTTTTCCATTTATGATAATCTTTGGAAAAATATTTGAAAAAAATATTTAAAATGCTGCTTTTAATAGTTGGACAGTAAAACAGACACATGATATTATTACTTACTCTTTTATCTTTTGTTCTGAGAGAAGGGTCAAGCTTCTCATGCTTCTTTACACCTACCCTTTAAATAGAGTTACTATTAATACATGTTTTTAATTGCTTTTTTTTTAAGGTAGCTGCAGTGAACAATGAAACTTAGGTTTCAGCCTTATTCTTTTATGTGTTCATAATTATGGCCAAGTCATTTATCCTCTCTGATCTTGGTTAACAACAAGATTAAAGGACCACTAGTTTTTTCAGCTATATCAGCTAAAATATACAAATGAAATTAAATGTCCATAGAACCTGCATATTCATTTTAGAAGTAAATGCTGAAGGAATACAATCATAATGGGAGTAAGTAATCATGACTACCATTTTTATTCATTCTTCTTGTACATTAAAAACTGAGCAAAACCTGGGAGGGAATTTTAAAAATGAATGTATTTTAATCTGACCCATCTTATTATAATAAAAACTACCTACGATTTTGTTGCATTGTCCACACATTCTTCTGCAGCTGTAGCTTGAAATTCCTCAATCCATATTGTGAATAAGCATTAAAAAATTAGTGTCAAAATAAGGTAAACAAAAATGAAAAGAAATATATTCAATCTAGTTTCTATAACTTATTTTCATATTTGACAATAAAATTAAGACTACCATTTTTAAGAAGAAAGCTAATACTATGAAATACACTAAAATATGAGCATTTTAAATGTGCTGCAGCAATAGGAAAGTGACTTTCTTTATGTAGTAGTCTGTGTCCCTACATGTCCTAACGCCTCATATTTCTCTACTTCAGTCCAAAGAATTTGAAAGGAAAACAAATATACTTAGGTTGTTACAAAATAAACATTTAAATATTTAAAGCATATTTATAAGAGAATGGAAATTTAAAAAATATGCTCTTAGAGCAGAAGTCATGGTAAATAGAAAATAAAGATTTTTAACTTACTCCAAGTTTTATAATAGGTTCATCAGCTCCATTCACATTAAAATTATAGACATCATTCCTGTAAACATAGAGAACTATTAATTCCATTATAATTTCTTCAAATATAGATCAAATTAAGATTTATGAAAAATCACTTACAATGGGCATTCAGAAGTAACATTAACAAACGTAGTCTTCAGTTGCCTGTAACTTTTTTTCTGAATCTTTTCCTAAAACCAAAACAAGTTTACATAAAACCAAACTTGTACATGACTATACCTGCCAAAATATCAGCAATTAAATTCTCATATATTTTCTAGTGTGCTTCCACTAATACAACTGTTACATCTGAAATATTTTCCTTAACGTAAACTGAATAAAAGTATTAAATAACCACTTTCAAAAATATTGAAGGCAAACATTTCAGTTGTGATTTCTATCTGTAATTTTATTATATCTTTCGTTATTTTACAGAGAATTATTTTCATTATTCGAGAAAGTTTAACCCTCAATATATTACTCCCCTAATCACTTATCTGACTTCCACTCTCCAACATGACCTTTACAGAGTTTAGATGCATTTGTTCATTGTCTGCATGCCAGCGTGTGGGAGGTATTTTGGAAGGCACAAAAGTGTCAGGAGAGACTGTTAAAGAGGGTACAAAAGTGAGTAAAGGTGTCCAAAGAGATACAAAGATAATTCAAAACAATTCACTCAGACAAGACAAAAAAGAACTGCAATAGTGAATGAATAAAATATCAAAATAAAGTACAAAGACAATTTTGTACAGATTCAGAATTCTTGCTCTTTTGGATTTTGAGGTAGGGTGCTTAGGGAAATCTCAAAGAAGGCCGACTGAAGCAAGTTCACAAGGAGAAACAAAGTTTGACAATCAGAAGAGAATAAGAAAGCCTGCTGACTCAGTCTGAAGTTCTTTCTGAAGGGTGAGGAAAAAGTAAATACTGGGAAAGAAACTTCAGAGAACCTAAGTTACTATATGTTTTTTTAAACAAGACATGTCTACTAATATTAGAAAATAAGATAGGTCTTTAAAGAGATTAGGGAGCACATTCTGAGTCTTTAATTCAATAATATGGGCCAATGAAAGATATTTAACAAGAAAATGGCAGGATTGAAATCGTGTGCTTTAGAAAGTAAAATATAAACTGGCGATGAATGGACTGGCCCATAGAGAAGCAAAGGGAATTGCATAAAGGCAATTGCTGTGCTTCGGAGATTAGAAATTAAAACTCAAACTAGGAAAACAGGATTTGGCATAGGTAGGAGATGAAAGATTCCAGAGAAATTTATAGACGGTGAACTTCAAAACTGGAAACTAAATGGAGAATTGCAGGGAATAAATCAAAGATGCCAGGTATTTTACGCCTTTATAATTAGTAAATATCTTTAACAAAAATGGAGATCTTAATGTTAGGAGAGAAGGGATTAGCTGGCAGAAATCATCCAAAGATACATATCGTGTCATGTAGCAAAACATCCATCTACGTGAAAGAAGCAAAGCAGAAGGTTAGGGGACTGTGGATCATCCACCACACTAAATTCATCAGTTTAATCCAATCACAATGTGCCCAACATTCAAATATTCACTCTAATTCCATCATACTGCTCTTCTGACTTTACAGTTAAATATCATAGTTTGACTGTAAGTTTGGTGAAGTTAAGAACTAAAACCCACCTTACTGAGCTGCAGATCAGATCTGTCTGTAAAACCACTACAGAACAAAAAATAGGTTTTATCAAGGTTAAAGAAAGCAATTTAAATCAGTAGAATGCTTTTATAAAAGATATTTAATATAAAATGTATTTAGGTGGTCACTAAATCGATAATTATCTATAAGCAACTGAAATATGACAGCACTAGCCTTGTGCTAGTTAGCACAAGTCGGGTATTTTTGCAATGACATTCATAACACATAGCAACTATAAAATTTAATTATAAATTGAATCATTCAAATAGTAAGAAGTGCCAAGCAATTTAAAACATGTGGGTCTGTCCTTAAGAGGCATTTTCATCATGGCAGATAAGGCCAGAGTGAACGTAAATGGAAATTACCAGTTTGGGAGTCTATAAAGAGACATCTTGTAGCAAGAAAAGAATTAACCTTCAGAAAGGGTCCAAAAGAGGAATACATGTTTACTATGTAAAAGCAACTCATTTTTAGCTTGTTTAAGTTTCATAGCTCATTTAAATTTCATATTTCTTTAAGCAATATATTTAAATATACCTAGTTTTATTCATCCCTTGGCTCAATGAAAAGAAATCCCCAAATATCTATATCCTAAACACTTGTTATTGAAATGGTATGCTGCTTAAATATGGCTGGTGTTTTGGATACTTTATAAAACCGCAATCAGACACCAAATGACTAACTTAAAATTTAGTTTCCTTCTGATATAATTTAAACATCTACTCTTTATGAAAAGCAAGCATATATGTATTTTCTACTAGAAATTTAGTTTCAAACTAACCTTAAAAAGTGTAAAATAAATGAGTTCTTTGTCAGAAAGATATTCATGTCTAAAATTTGAGAACATACCTATCAATCAAAGATGCCTTTAATTTTCTTGTAGGCTTTATACCCTCCTTTGGTTTATATCTCTTATTAATTTGGCTTATCAAGGATTCTGCTGCATTGGTAAATCCTTTCCCTTTCGACTTTTCTCCCTGCAACAATTTACAAATTACTTAAAAACTCTATGAGTTACTCTTCAGAGGAAAACAAAGGGTGAACAGTAAGAAAACTATGGTTCTATGTATAACTCTAAGGACAAATAAAGAGTATCAAAAATTTTGTAATTAAATGTAGACTTTTTTAGGCATTAAAATAACTTTCTAACATACATAACTGTGCAGAATGCTCTATAGAGACAAAAGTTTACATTCAGTTTAACTCATACAAGAAATCTGAAGGAAGCAGAAAGCTGGTCTGATAAGCCTAGCCAGTTTAAAGGGAAAAAAGAGAATGAAAGTAGGAGTTATTAAAATCAGAAATGAAAGAGAAGTTATCACTACTGATCACATGGACATTTAAAGGGTAATAAAGATTATAAACAACTCTATGCCTACAGATTTGATAACCTAGATTCATTGATCCAATTCATTAAAATACAAATTCCACTAAAACTCACATGAGGAGAAACAGATCATCTGAATAGGCTGATAAGGATTCAAAACAGAAAACCTCAGGCTCAGAGGAATTCACTGGTGAGTTCTACCAAACATTTAAGGAAAAATTATACTAATTTTCCAGTCTTCCTGAAGACAGTAGAGGGAATATATTCTTCATCATTCTATAATGACTCTACCCTTCTAATAGCAAAATCAAAGACATTGAACGAAAGGAGAACTGCAGACCAATATCTTTCACTGACTACTTTCACTGCCTACAGATGCAAAACTCCTCAGCAAAATAATTAACCCAAAATGGATCACAGACATGAAACCACAAAATACATAGAAAATGTAGAAAATGCTCCATGACGTTAACCTCTAAGATGTCTTTGGGCAACTGATACATATGGCAAAAGAAACTAAAGCAAAAGTAGGTGGCTGGGACTACCTCAAACTATGAAGCTTCTATAGAGTGAAAGAAACCACCATCAAACCCAAAAAGACAACCAAGTGAATGGAAGAAGATCACACAACACACACCAGATAAGAGCTTAATCTCCAAAATACATAAAGGGCTCATACACCTCAAACATATACTGTTGGTGAGAATATAAATCTGTGCGAACTCTGGAAAACACTGGCGATTCCAGAAAAAATTAAATGAATATGATCTACCATTTGATGCAGCAATCCCACTTCTAGGCAAATGGCCGAGAATACAAAAACACCGATCAGGAAAAATATCTGTACCCCTGTGTTCACAGCACAATTCACAACAGCCAAGAAGACATGGAAACAACCTAAATGCCCATCAACAGCTGACTGGATAAAGCAGCTGTTTTAAAAAGAGGAAATCCTGCCCTTTGCAGCAACCTGGATGGAACCGGAGGCGATCATGCTAAGCGAAGTGAGTCAGAAAGAAAAAGAGAAGAACAGGATGTTTTCACTGACTTGTGGAGTATAAAGAAACAACAGGCAAATCGCGACAAAATTCATAGGACAAATGGCTATCAAGGTTGGGGGACGGAGGAGAGGAGAGAGGGAGGGGACAAGGTGGTGGTCAACAAGGGCACTAGAACTCTGGTGGTGGGTGTGCTGTGAAATGCAGTCAGCGCAAATTCAATATCCTAAAATTCATATAACAATGTAAATAAAAGAAAAAATAAAGGAAACATATATTAGCAAATAAAAAGAATTCTCTGCACCACAGCCAAGTGGAATGTATACTAAGTATACAAAGCTATTTGAAAATCAGTTCATGTAACCCAGCATATAGAGGCTAAAGACAACTAATGATTTATCAACAGATGCACAAAAAGCATTTGATAAAATCCAATACCTAGCCATGATAATGCTCAGAAAATGAGGAACAGAGAGGAATATCGACTGGCTGACTATCCACCAAAACAAGATTTCTATCTAACACTAACATCATGATGAGTAACTAGAGGCTTTCCCACTCAGATCAGAAGCAAAGGCCTGCTCTTACCACTCCCATTCAGTATATTAGAAGACAAGACACCTTAAGACAAGAAAGAAACGATAGATTAAAAAGAAAGAAAATTGTCTTTGTTCACCTATGACATCACTGTCTATGTAGAAGATCTAAGAACCAACCCCCAAACCCCTGGAATTTAAAAACAATTACAGCATGGTTGAAAGATGTAAGATTAATAATGAACTACTGGAATGTAAAATTAAATTCCATTTACATTAGCATCCCCCCAAATGAAATACTTAAGTTACAAAGAAAACATACAAAATCTACATGAGGGAAAGTACATGACTGATAAAAACTATCAAAGACTGAAGACGCCATGGTCATGGACAGTAGCTCGATCGCAAGACTCTAGTTCTTTCTAACTTGACTGACAAACTCGAAGTACCCCAGTCAAGACCCCTGAATAGTACATTGTAGATATCAACAAAATTTCTCTATGATTTACATGGATGAGCAAAAGACCCAGACTAGTCAGTAGTGAATAATGAAGGAGAACAAAGAAATCTGGAGGCCTGACACTAATCTAAGACTTACTAAAAACTGTAAAAATAAATGTAATGTAGTGATGGTAAAATAGAGCAATGGAATAAAATTGGGAAAAATTTCTCCCCCAAATACACTCACATAAATGTAGTCAACCGACATTTGTTTGATGGAAGAACGAAGGCAATTCAATGGAGAAAGGACAGTCTTTTCAATAAAAGGTGCTGGAATAACTGGATATGCACATACTGAAAAATGCATCTCGACACAGACCTCACAGCCTTCCCAACGTTAATGCAAAATGGATCAGAGGTGATTCTGGAGCAGTGACACTATTATGTATACTATAAAGGGGTGACATGTCCCCTAAACATTTGTGAAAGCACACAGATGATGTACAACACAAAATGTGAACTCTGATACTAACCGTGGACATGAGCTACGGTAATATATCGACACTGGCCCGTCATCTGTAAGCAGGGTACTTCACTAAGGTAAGATGCAGGGGATAGGAGAAACTGACTGGGGTGAAAGGGTTAATGAGAACTTTCTATACATCTGTACAACGAAATGTCCCTAAAAATTCTACTAGCTTTTTTTTAAACATGGTCTACAAAGTAAGGATTATTATCTGCATAACTTTAGATAATTTGATTAAAAGAAAAGTTCAAAAATACTCAAAGATACAAGTTCTAATTTTATTTTTACTTTTTTTTATGGGAATTAGGCATAAATTCTTTAATGATGGTGAAATATAAAGTAATATAACATTTAGTATTTTAACTCCTTTAAGCCCATTTGTTTTTTACATGACTGTTATTACTATCATAAGAGTGAAGATAAGGTTTACCTGACTTAATAACAATGAATCTCTCCTAAACTAGTAGAGGAGATCCTGGAAAATCTGGACTACTGAATTAGAGATTCTATTTCTCTGGTTGATCCAATGCATAAAAGGTCAAGTCATCCATATAGGAGTACAGGGAAATGCAGTGTAATAACGTAGAAAGTGATAGAAGGAAGACAGAAGAGCATGCTAAAAACAGGAAGTTGATTTTTGTTTGACTGAGCACTGCTTCAAAGAGATGATAATCTTTCTGTGCTTCCAGAAAAATGGAGTGACTAGCTTGGGGATGTTGCAATGGTTCTCATCTCCAAAGAAAACAATTTAAAGGTAAAACTGAAGGACAGATCAGTGTTCAGCCAAAAAGAACCTACTTCCCCTGGGTCTGGAGCAACTCAATAGCAATTAAGACTAGAAGGGAAAAAAAGAATAACATACTAAGAATCAAGAAAAAAGGTACCCAAAAAGATTTGATTAAAGTAGCCAAATCACGCACAGAAACTAAGTTGTAGGCTAAAAACAGAGAGGACTGGTCAAGACAGATGAAAAATGTCTCATTACATACATAGTGATTACAAATTCACTATTATATATTTCATTTGTACACTGAGATACTCTAGCATATGAAAAATTTTAGAAATGTGGCTAACCAAGCATTAACACTCTGGAAGATAAATGAAGTGAATGTCTATAAAACAAGTATCCTCTTAGGAAAAAGGAAAAACAGATCACTTATTGAGAGTGGAAATGTATTGATTAACAAGTTTTTTAAAAATCTGCATCTTGATAGAAACAACCAGCTGAAAGATGTATGGTAACTGCTACGAAAGTAAACTTTTGGTCCTAAATATGTCTCATACTAGCTAAAATTATCTTGAAGACGTTCTACAGATGATTAACTGGAAGGGAAAATGGAGGACCCAATGGGGATAAACAACAGCTACAGCAGAAGATAGTCTCCCTCCCTCCCACCACTTAACATCCTTTCTTGTCAAAAGTTTGATGCAATCATCCAAAAAAAAAAAAAATATTTCAGACGCTGCCATGTGTAAAGTTGTGCTAGGCCATGTTAAATAAAAGTCCTTGCAGTCTAACAGGTAAAACACACACACACACACACACGCATGCACACACATATTAAAAAGAAAGGTGAAGTCTCACAGGAGAGGCAGACAGGCTTAAATGCATGTTTAAAAGAATCTGAGGGGGAAAGTGGACAAGATCCAATAAGAAGGAGGCTTGCACTCTCAAGAGTCAAACTTGAAGAACAAAGTATTACAAATATTAAATTTACAGCAATCACTGAACCTTCTTCCACCTTCTTTTGTTATTAATTAGGCATATTATGTGTATAGAGAAATAAAACACAGTGAAAAGTGACCTGTTTGTTTTGTTTCAAATCCCAGGTAGTAATTTCAGACACCAATCCTTTGCTTGATTTTCTTTGGCTTTTTGCATTTCTTCTAGGAGAAGGGCTTTTATCACAAATAGCTGTATCTTTTGACAATATGTATTTCTTTCTATAGACCAGAGATTCTTCAACCGTCTTATTTAGGAGAACTGACTTAAAAGCAGTTTCAGATTCAATATGCCAATCACTCTGTTTAGTGTTTTCAGTATCTTTCTGCTCCAAATGTTTAGGATTATTTAATTTAGTATGACTGTTTCTTTTGCAAACTTCTATTTCTCCTTTATCTATTTTGTTATGCTGCATTGTTTCTTCCTTATATTGCCTCTTTCCTGTTTCATCAGGATTATCATCAGATATTGAAGAGGAGGACTTTTGTTTAGTATACTTTTTGTTGCTAACACCTAACAGAAAAAGAGAAAATAATCATAATTAAATTAAAAAACTATATATTTTTTTCAGGAAATTATTATTTCACTGAGCTATTGTCAAATACAGAGAAAATGGGAAGTTTTACCTTGACTAAATGTGTCTCCTGATGATAGACCTGCTCTTTGGTTATTACATAGTTTAATATTTGTTACAGGTGTCCAACAAGCCCACTTGGAGTGCATTTTATTTCCAGAGGTGTTGTCTAAAACACTAGATAACATAGAAAATAAATTTATTTATTTAATATATTACAAAACACTAGCCTATGGGTCTGATGTAAACCTTGATCTTTTTTATTTAATCAATGTTTATTTTTATTTATATTTTAAAGGAAAGGTACAGGCAGAAATGAAGGTGATTAGGGAGGCAGGCAGGCAGGAGAAGAGAGGAGGAGGAAGCATTTATTTTTATTTAATTGTTGATACTGGTTGTTCCCCAGTTCTAGGTTACAAACCTGGGGCCTTGAGATATTTGGGGACTGTGCTGTCTGAGGCAGTGGACTTAACTGCTAAGCCACCATGGCACAACATTAGTCAATGTTTATTGACAAAAATTTATTTAATAGTCAAGCATGAACATTATTTTTATAAGTCACGACGAAAGTTAAAATTTACTATATAATTTCTCAAAGATTATTAAAAAGTTCCATTATTGCTACTCTTTTGATATCTACCCCAAAGATATCTCATATCTTATATGTTCTACTGCATATTTAAACTAGGATATATCTTTACATTAAAACTTTAAAAAATCTCATTCTTCTTAAGTCTCAATTTGAAAAAACTTATGTTATTTGATATGGGGAAAACATACACACTATTCCTCATTGTGCTGTGATAATACTTCAGAGATGCTTAATGCTATAACCAATGCTACTTCGTAAGACTATAAAGGCCTTTTCCTTTAAATCTGTTCATTCATATGAATGTAGCATTAATATATGCTAAATGATTTTTTGTATTTTCTCATACTTACGTAGGTTTAACTATTTTTCCCACTGCCTGTGAGTCAGGAACAATATCCTGGATTTCATCTAAATAAAATACAAATTATGGTATTGTCATTTTCATGCAGTTGGCAATGTAAAACGGGAGCTACTATAGAATTTGGTCAAGATTCATGTACTGGGATGGAGGAACTGATTAACCGATCTCGCCATTACTAAAAATCTTTCTTTTTCAAATCAATGAAAGCCAGTGGGGTTAAAGGAAAGTACAGAGAGGAATGGGGGTGTGTATGTATACATATAGAGAGAGAAGAGAGAGTACAAGAGAGAGAAACTGAAATTAAACCAAAAAATACTTACTAAAATTTTGGTTTGAGAATTCAGCGTCCTTATTTCTTGTCTTTTCTATAGTCTGAGCAGTTTTGATACACTATAAACACAGGAAACATGTTAGTGTAAACTTGAATGAAATCATTATACAGAAAGAACTTTTAAAAGATCATTAAAGTTTAAAAGGTTTTGAATAAATTTGCCTTGCTATTAAAAGTAGGATATGACATCTGTTTACATAAAGGTTAAGACCATTCTAGAATATTACCTTCCTAAAACACAAAATACCCTCCACTGAAGACAGAGCAGGAGACCCTGTAAATGCTCTGACCTCACCCACAACGAGCGTGATGGTCCAGCTCTCATCTGTCAAGACCGTTTCTAAAATCCTATTCCTGTTGTCTGCAGTCTGTGACTGCTCTAACTGCATTTTCACTGACATATGTACAAGAGTTGGAAATGATGATTTCATGATGCTTTTCAAGTTCTGGTCATTTCACAGGTAACCTTGCCTACGGTAAGCTTCCCTCATCCCAGAGTTACAGATCCACACTGAACCCAGGCAGATAAAAATCTGCCATTGGTATCATAAAAATACACCCTTTTGTCTAAGTTTTTGCCTCCTTCAGTTAACTGAGCTGGGGCACCCCACTCAGGGAAAGTGGCAGAATGGAAGTGTGCAAGTGCGGGTTGACAGAGGGCTCCCTGACATAAGTGAGCACAGATCGAGGGTGCTGTCATTCTACAGCATTCAGGATTGTGTACACAACTTAGCAGTAGTGGCCACAGCAAAAAACACACAGCCAGACACTTCAACAATGACTTTATCCCGCACCACCAGCTCTGCATTCTCCCCTTCTGCCATAGAGCCAAACTTTTTCCAAATCCACCTTTTATTCTTTTTTCCCATAATACCAAGGCTGCTAAACTTTTAGAAAATTGCACATATTTCTGAACTAATGCCATGATAAAATTGTTTTCAATTTAAACCGGGGCCTCAATGTTGCCTAACACTTATTCTCATCCCCTTCCATTACCTCAGTATCTATTTCAAATCTTTACTCGTCCCTGAGCCCACTACCTCATATTGTTTCCATGAGAAGCTCACCATTCTCACACTTTAGAGAAAACAAATACCATTAGGTATACCCTCAACTATAAACTTATCTGTTTTTCCAAGAAACTTTCTTGTACATTTCCTGCTGTGTCCCTTCACCTACCTGAAATGTATGTCTTTCCCCTCAAAATCTAACTAACCTTTTTGACCCTTCAAAAATCAACTTCCTCTGTTTCTCTTAAAGAGTATGTCTGGATCTTCATTCTCAGCTACAGCTCTATAGTGAGCCAAATACCCCTCTCCACAAGGTTTCTACAGCATCCTATATGTACATATGAGAACACAATGTAACATTCTAATATGGTACTAATTTTTCTAACACCCATGGGTAGACACTGCGATAACTTACAGAGTCCACCTGTATCTTATATTTCTATACCAGTAACTTTCCTATAGAAGATATACTAATTTGTACATTAAACCAAGGAATTATGGCAAGTCCATTTCTCCTACCAAATGCATAAATCAGAGACATTTCTAAGTTTTATTATTAGCTCAGTAAATGGAGTCACGTGCCAGAGGGATGAGGGAGCTTACTTTCAAGGGCAATAATTTTAACTAAAAATCAAACCAAAAATAAGCAATGCTTTAAACAAAATGGGCATTCATTGTTTGCAAAAGAAGTTACTGGCTCAGTATGTAATTCTACAGGAACTTGATAAAATTATTTTAAAGCAAAGTTACTTTGTCTATATCATGTCCTCCGTTTCTTCCTTCAGATGCTCTAGACTTAGCTGGCACAGCATTATCCATTTCACTTTCAAACGTCTTGGAAGCACCCGGTTTTTCTGCAGAACTCATCATTTGCAGTGGTGGTTTAATTCTTCCTCGTCGCGGTGTTGCTAAAGAGGACAACATAGGATCGCTAAATCTGCAGGGTTATTAACAATTACTTGTTACCATTACTGAGGCATGTTTTAGGTGAAGAAGGAAAAAGGATAATGATTGAATGGTTCCTAGGTTTCTGGTACAGACGAATTAAGTGAATATGTATGCTGTTTACCAAAGTAAGAAATAGAGAAAAAATTGGCAGAAAGTTAAAAGATGTATTAATTTTGGACCCATTATGACTGAAGAGCATGCCAAATATTAAACAATTGCTTGTAAGCAACTAGATTTTGGAAGAATAGGTTATTATTAAATTTTCATAATGATTAAATACTATGTATATATATACACACACACACACACAAACATACAAAGTCAGCTTTTATTTTTATTTAGCTTTCAGTATAGAGCAGGCACAGTTTAAATGCTTTGCAACAACTCCTTATTAAATGAATGATTTTTATTTAACCCTATAAGCAACTTGGTGTAGACACTTTAGCCCCATTACAGAATGGGAACTGGTTCTAAACTGATAGGGTAATCACTACAAAGTACATATCTGGGAGTGGAAATAAGACCATGTAGACTAACTCATTCAAGTATTATGAATTATATACTTATATTATGCCTCCTGCTTAAATTACCATAATTATTGTTGAATATTAATATTTTGAATAATATTTATGTCAATAGCTATTACACCTTGCTTCCAATTATAAGACATGTAACAATTTTTATATCCCAACTTATCCTTTAGGTAAATTATGTCCAGAATATCCCTGAATTTAAAAAAGCTTGCTTTCAAATATATACCTATTGCGACTCTCTGAAGACAATAAAACTTACATGTGCTGATTAGCAATATTGGGCTTCTCACAGTGTATCTATCTGCACCAGGAACAATCATTGACGCTTCTGACATTTTTCTTCTGCTGGGAGTAATTATCTGAAACATGAAAACAACCAGAGTAAACACGCATTCTCTTTTGAAGTTAAATAGCCCACAATTTTGTTCCTAATGTTGTACCATGACTATTCACAAAAAATACATGGCATTTATAAGTATGCTATCCAAAACGTGCGTGTTATCCTCACACTCGATACTGAACAGGTAGCAAGACAGGAGATGTTTTAAAGAATATTTCTAGAATATCCAGGTTTATGAAACATCCATTATACACTAACTGAAAATATTTCACTGATATTATCTTGTTAACTAGTGGCTCACAATTTCCTATTTAATTCAGGGGGATGATGATTGGGTACATATTTGCATAAACTTGTTTTTTGAATGACTCTAAATGTTGAGCACTCTTCAAAACTTTCATACATCTGAAAAACTGTAATAATAATATTCTGTGAATACTAAACTGTCTTTGGAGGAAAAGACAGATGCTGGAATTCGGAGACTCAATGGCACATAAGCTACTGATTATGATAAGAGGCTTCCATTTTCTGTCATCATGCTAGAATGAGGGTAAGAATGACAGTAAAAGATAAGCAGAGGCAGGGTCTACAGAAGACAGGAGTTTCAGAGGGTGACAAAGGAATAAATAAAGGCAAACTATAAAGGACCAGGGTTGCTTTTAAACACTTGCTTTTAAGATGAAGAAAAACAATAATAATGGGGTTGTAAATATACATATATTATATGGAGTATATAATATACACACACATATGTCGGGTGTGGAAAAAAGTGGGGGAAGAGAGGAGAAAAGGAAATTTTAAGAAAACAAGTTCCTAAAGCAGTAGATCATTCTGAAAGAAAGAAATTATAGTTCCTAGTGATCTAGCGAATGAGACCTGAAAAGTTACTTACTCACATGTATAGTTTCAAAAATGAATTCTTATCAAAAACATTTGAAGAGTTATTAGTTGCCTAAAGGTGAGAGATTAGTAAAAACTGAAATAATCAGAAAAAAAATTCATGAAGAAAGTGAAAATGAACCAAGACTTACAAACACACTTCAGATACGTAAAGGTAAAAAGGAACAAACAACTGAATGAAGGTATAGTGGCAAGAATGAGCATGACATACAAAGAACAGCCCAATCAACTGACTTCAGAGTAAAATTACAGAGATTCAGAACTGAGTTAAAATTTAGATTCAGTGGAATCAACACAGAGATCACAAAACTTTCTGAACAGAACAACGCTATGAGGATTCTGATGTTCAGGAAAATCAGTGGCGTGTCGTACTGGGTAGCTCAGCACATTGGATAAGCAATGATATCAAAGACCCATGAGGAGGTTACTCTACTAATGGAAGTGTTAAAATCAGTAATGGTAGAGAGGTAAGGAGGAAAGGATGTGAGAGATACTATGAAAGATGACTAACACCCTCGATGTGAGAGAGAAGAGGCTAAAATCAAGGCGACGAAGAGAAAAATTACAGTAGCATTCCTGAAATATGGAGACAGGCAAATTGACACGACAGATGTCTGAGGTTAGACTTCAGGAAAGGACTTGAAGATATAACAAGACAACATCAGATGAGTAAGTAGAGAAGGAGTTTTAGAACGTGTCTACATTTGGGACGTGAGGAGAGACAATGTCTCTGATGTAATAGAAGTAGAAAGACTGAAAACGCTAACACTGAAGTCAAAAAGGAGCAGCATAGGAGAGGGATATTAGTAACGTCAAATGCCACCGCAAGATACGGACAAGTCTGAGATGGTCCTGCTGGATGCAGCCTAGAGGAGGTTCTCAGCAGAGCAGGAAGAGGAGGAAAAAGAACTCAGTACTTGCTGCTCTCTGGCCGCAACCAAGATGAACAAATAAAACTCTTCTCTTGTGTCTTCCTGTCTGCCTGTCTACTTGCCTTCAGTCCTGCCTGCACCTTTCATGAAAAGGAAAAAGAACCCAATACTTTGTTTTCTTCCCTCTTGCAAATAAACAGAACATGACATTATCTTTAGTCCACATTATAGCCAAATGCAAAAGCAGAACAGAAAGATCACATGCATATATATCTCTAATTTGAAATTGAAAGGGGAATCGTCCTGATCACCTAACTTCTACACATAAAAACAATTTGCTAAAACACTATCTTTTGTTTGGATTTGTGACAGGTAGGGAAAAGACTCTGAAATATCATTGTTGAAATCTCTTAGTGCACACTTTCTAGATGCTTTTTTCTGTAATTATATATGTTGATAATTTGATATATGTTGTTTTATAAATGACTGTTTTCATACCTTCTTTACCTCAAGTTGTCTATTTTTTCTGTCCCCTTCATTACTGTATTTGCTATATTTTGGAGGTTTACCAATTTCAGTTTGGGGGTTAGGTTTTTCTTTCAAGCTAATGAGCTCCTCTTCGACTGGTGAGATTTGGCTTTCTGGTACTAGAATCTGTAGGATAACATGGAAAAAATATTTAAAACTGGGAACCAGAGTTCACAAAAATCACTGGATGTCTTAATGTTCTCATTCATCTCACACTTGAAAGGTCAACTCCTTCTGTCTCTACACACTATGAAAAATTTTAGTCCTACTAAATGACCTAACAAAAAGCATCCACTTTTTTCAAATGCTAATAGTAATAATACAAGCTTTGGTATTAACGGAATGCCATAAGCCTCTAATTTATAGTTACTAAAACTGGCACTAATAACTACCTTCTCACTAAAGTAAATTATCATTAATAGTATGTTTTAAAATCATATACATTTTATTAGAGCACTGACTATATTGAGACAATTTATTTTTTAGGTATTTACTTACAACATCAGCTTTATTATTATTCTGTTAGGGTTAAATTTAGCCCAATAATAAAAACCAAGTTAGACACATACCTGTGATCCACTTGCATCAAAAAGGATATGCACAGATGTTTTAGCAACTGAAATACCTTGTTTTCTGGTAAATTCCTAAAATTAAATTAATTTCAAACTGATGTCATGTTCTCCCAGTTCACCCCATAATGCAATTACTTCCTACCTGTTTCTTTCCAAAGTTGCCCAAGTATCTAGATCATTATTTTATATTTATAGACACCCGTCTCGTAACACTCTGGTGACTCCATACTAACCAGTCTTCCTAGCTTGCCTTTTTGGTAAGGGCTCCTCTCCTCACAAACATATCCTCTGCTTTTCTTCCACTGAAATAAATCTTTGTGCTTCTAAAACTGAACATTCCCCCCACCCGCCCCCAATCCCTATGTGCAGTGGAATCCACAAGGCATTAGGAGATAGCGCCTTTATAAAGAGAAGCGCCAGGAGGCCCCCTTGACCTTCTGCTATGTGAGGACAAGACAGACATGACAGGAACCAGAAGCAGTCCTCACTGGACACCAGATATGCTGGCCCTTGATCTTGGACTAGATTTCTAGACTTCAAAACTACAATGAATTTACCCAGCCAATGGCATTTTTGTTATAAAAACTGCAACAGAGTATCGTACGCACTAACCAAAGTTGTCAATAAAATATCTCCTCCAAATATAACCTGAATTGTCCCCTTAGGTCCCTAGTTAAGCAATATCCAACTTCTAATTCTGTTTTCCACAATCCTGGGAAATCATCTTTTCTAAATTCCATCCATCAACTTCAAAGACCACATCAAGCCCATTTCCACAACCTTCTTTCAAATCCGATTCTTAATGAGCACTTTCTATCCTTAATTTCTGTACTTCATTTTCCCTGTGCCACTTATTTTCTCTGAGGTATCATTCTGTAGTTCTTGCAATGTTTAATATCTTGAAACCAGCATTTTGTCTGATTTCATTCTTTAAACACCTGGAAAGAATTTATTATATTATTTGAATAGCTGATGCTAATTTTGTCAACCGAAACTAATTTATAATAGGTATCTCAAAGGGCACATTTAACAAGTTGACAACTTGTGTACAAATGTAATAAACTACAACACCCTTGTCATTTTAAGAATTTAAGAAAAAAACTCCAGAAAATTTAGCCCCAAGTAAGTGAAACTTTCCAGAATTATGAAAATATTTAAAAATTTTAAATACTTACCCTATATTTATTTGCACCGAAAATCTTTTGAGTCACACCACTGATTTCTAATGATGCATCGAAATACAAAAGCAGTTCTTTCCCTTCTCTTTTACTAATTTTTACTATATTTTTCAGAATTATGGTTAATAGCTTCTTTGACTCTATCACTGTATAAAAAAACATACTGATCAGTTTATATTCATTCATATATCACTCTATAGATATTAAAATGAGAAAAGTGTGCAGCATATTAATAAATGAATTGGAATAAAATTAAATTTTAGGGTTTAACTATTTAAATGAATCAATTCCAGTACTATACATGTCTACCTATGTAAACTAAGTCAATTTATCTTTCAGAGTTTTGGTTTCCTGGCCTATAAATTACAGGGTAATACAATGACTAGTGTGCTCTGCATATATTCTGAACTTTAGCAGGTTCTTAATATTCCTAGAGCACATCTAAGAAAACTATGCTCTTAATTTTAAAGAGGCAAAGAAAATAACTAACTCATAAATAATTATATTTCTAGGTATATCTATTCAACCATATCTATTATATCCACAGTTGTTACAAATTACTGATAATCAGCAGCACTTGATAAAAAACTCAAAATCGTGAGACAAGGAGGATATTGTCCTTCAAGGCAGTCACTTCCCTTTCCCAAAAAGTCAGACCTAAATTACCTGCCACCCAAAAAGTACACCTGTCATGTAGACTAAAGGCCACTTGTGCTTCTCTCCTACCTGTTGGTGTTCCTTTTGATGACCAACAAGTCTCCACACCTGCCCCAATATTTACTTTTGGGCATGACAAAAATATTCTGAGGGAAATGAACCATATTAAGCAGAAAAATGTGTCTTCACATCAGAAAAAGGTCTGCTGGCCATCCCACGACCTACCCGAAAGGAAAAACGTCCCTCTGGGCTATAAAATTCACTGATGCTGACGAGGCTTTGCTTTTGCAACCACATGATCACAAGACTGCCACAGGATGTCCTCTGATGACAACACTAACCATCAGTAATTGCTTAAAGAAAGTGGTGACACAGTAACTCAGAGCACCAGCAGTTTTTTGAGAAGAAAATAAAAATGTGTTCAACAGTCACAAGTTTTCAGGCTTCAGAGATGAAAGTTTAGGTGACATTGCAGATGCTGATGTTTCAGATTCTGATGAAGATTAGAACATTTGCAATCCTTATTCTGATTATTATACCCCTGATCTCTTTTCAACATTTTCCAGTAACTTCCAGTAGGTACAAAATATCCTTCACTACTTGCACGAGCATGGTATTCAAATTACTTCAAGAGTATTCTTTTCCTGAGCACTCCATGGCTGTCTGTGAAGCTAGTGCCCACTGACATCATGACTCTAAGAACTTAGTGATATGTGTTATATGGTACCAATGGCTTTGTTGCAATTCACATTTGCTCTGACTGCCTGCACTATATATCATGCCTTGCTTTTTAGTAACTATTAATAAGGTAACATAAAACTTCTTAATTTTTCACCTGCTATAAAATCCCAAGTATTTAGAGATAACAATGTATTTGTATTTTATGAGGTTAACCTAGACATTGCTCTCAAATTCTGGTACCCTCTAAAGAGAAAAATAAGTTAAAAATAAAGGAATGAAAATAGATAAGCTGGGACAGTACATTACTATTATAAAAGGTAGATTATTGAGCAAAGAACATTGTTATAGGAAAAACAGAGCCATTTCTTAATGATAAAGGGATCAATTTATAAAAAAATTCCTACTAAATTTATATAGTAATAAAAACTAATATCTAAATCAAAAAAAGAACTGAGAAGACAGAAATTATAATTGAGTATATCCTGCCTCAATAATTGATAGTAAGCTCTCAGATCGATGACCTCTGCTTCCATCCTGAGATACTATAAACAGAAGAGTAAATTGAAACTAGTAAAACAAATTTAAAAACATCAGAGATCAATTAAAATGAAAAAAGGAAAATAAGAGAGAAAAATCAATGAAACCTAAGGCTGGTGGCTTTAAGAATACAAAAAATAATTGATACATAACTCTCATCAGATTTTCAGAAAAAGAAAAGATGACAGTTATTATCAGCAGTGACACAAGAGCCACTATTACAGCGTTTACAGATAGCTGAAAGATAAAGAACCATTATAAACTACTCTACGCCACATCACCTGGAAAACCCTTCTTAGAATGTATAGGTAAGAGCCTTCAACAAAGAAAACTGCAAGCCCAGATTGTTTCACTGATAAATACTACCAGACACTTAAGGAAGAAACTATCAATTCTACATATATTCTTATAAATAACTGAAGATACTGAATACTTGTCAATTCATTCACTCCATGAGGCTAACATTGCCCTATTCTAAAACTCTTTTAAAAATGACACTTACAAGACCTTCTAGAACACAGAATACCAACTTCCTAACTAAATTTTACATCAGTTCCAATGATACATGAAAGGATAACATCTGAAAGTCAATTTACTTTTATCAAGGAACTAAGCAAGAAAAACCATGTATCCCATCACTTGATACAGGAAGAGCATTTCCCCAAATCCAACATTGCTTACAATCAAGGAAGGCTTCCAGTAGCAAACTAGGAATAAAAGAGAATCTCGTCAGTCTGAGAGAGGGTACAGGATTGGGCTGCCCTGAACTCAAAAACTGTTCAAATAGGGTCTTTACAAGATGTTTAGAGCAGACTTTTTCTAATACGTGTCAACTTGATAGGTGGCGCTAAAGACGACCAAAAACCCACAGCTTTTACCCTCACTCATCACAGATACTTAGAGACCACGCATTTTGAGAGACAAGCTTTTCATGTGAGAAGCCTGTCTCAAGGCAGGGAAAGACTCTAGATGCCAGGTTTGTCCTATGAGATCATTCCTGCGTGCGAGGACTCCTCTTTTCCACTTGAAGCCCCCAGTCGCTTTCCCAGATACTAGTACAGGATGTGAGTCTTTGGTCTGTGCCCTTTACCCTAGAATTGACGGCCAAGTAAATTCCCTACTTGTATGTCACTAACCATGGTCTTTAATCCTGTCAACCGGTTTGTTCAGCCTGTGAATAACTGCAGAGGGATGAGGGGATTTTCCCTGTGCTCTGACAAGGCATATATAAAAAGTTGTCATCATCTCTATTTCATGGTGAAAAAATGTGACTGCCTTTCCTCTCTAACATCAGAAAACAGGCAAAATTGTCTACTCTCATTGCTTTTATTCAATGTTTTACAGAAGGTTCTGGGCAGTGCAATAAGGCAAGTAAAATTAAGCATATAAAGTGATGGCAAGGATGTGGAAAACAACAACTTTATATACTGTTGGTGAAAATGTAAAATGAGTACCACCACTTTGGACAAGATTTTGCAAGTTTCTGAAAAGGAAAACATGCAACTAAAGTATGACACAGTCACCACACTCTTTAGAATTTATCCAAGAGAAACAAAGGCATATATCCACATAGATAATTAAACATGAATATTCACAACATTTTATAATAGCTGAAAAATGAGGAGTCCAAATACTCATCGACACAAGAATGGACAAAAACAAAACAAAAACAAAAACCCTGAAGTATATCCATATAATAGAATATAAGCCAGTATTAAAGTGGAATAAATTTATATATATATGTAATATGGTTGAATCTAATAAGTAAACACACACATATAAGAACACAGTCATGAAATTGCTGTAGTTCCACTTAAATGAATTCTAGAAAATGTAAACCTGTCCGTAAGTCAGAGAAAACATGAATGATCAGCTAAGGATGGGGTAGGAGAAAGGACAGATGAATTAAAAAGAGCATAAAGAATGGGGGTGATGGATATGCTTATTAACTTAATTATCATGATAGTTTATTATGTATTTACCCAAGTGAAGACTCATCAAATTCCTCAATCTGAGTAAGACATCGAAAAAAAACAAACACTTTGGCTAACATGCATAATGGTCAAATATTAAATGCTCTTTCTTAAGTGAAGAACATGAAACAGACAAAGATGACCTTTTACCACTTTTATTCAATATTGTACTGGGGGGTCTAGCCATTGCAAAAAGTAAAGGGAAGGGAGGAAAAGGAAGGAAAGGGACCAAATGAAGAATAAAAGGAGGAAAAAATTAAGGAAAGAAGGAAGTTGAGGCATAAAGATCTGAAACAAAGTAAAGCTAGATCCTTTTTTACAGCTCCCATGACAGACTACGTAGAATTTCCTTGGCATCTACAGTACAACTGAGAACTAAACAGTGCTTATAGTTAAGATTAGGGGATATAATGTAGGTATTTAAAAAATCAACTATTTTTTCATATACCTGTAGAAAATACTGAAAAAATGAAATTAAAGATCAATTCTGTCTACAATAAGACTGAAGTTTTCCAGGTTTAAAACTGAAACCTGGAAATAAGCTTACCAAAAGATTTGACTTCTACACTGAAAAATACAAAACATTGCTAACAAAATTAAAGATCTAAAGTACTTAGTATTGTTAAAAGTACTTACCATCTGTCAAAGGGTATGTAAAAATTCAAAATAAAAGCATTCCAGTAAGAACTGGACCAAATATTTAAACAGATACTTAACAAAGGAAGATAGATGAAGTCCACTCATGAAAAAATGTTCAACAGCACTGGTTATTAGGAAAATGCAAATAAAAACTATCAAAAATACCACGATATGCCCAATGACAAATGACTACAGTATGTCTATATATCTGAATTTACAGTGTGTTCATTTGCTTAGCTGTAAGATTTTGTCTAGTAATTTTATGTGATTCCACTTAAAACAGTGGAGAAGACAGACATTTGATTTAATTTAAAAAATGAATGGAAGGCAAAAGACTTTAACATATTGACAAGAAAATGATTATGGGTCATATTCTGTATAGGGAAGGAAATAAATATGGAGAAAGGAAAGGAGGGGAGAAATTAAGTCCAGGAAATTTGATTATATTGAACATGCTGAATTTATCAATGTGAAGATACAAAACTGGTCTATTTTATTTTCCAGATAGCATGCAACTTCTACTTCATATGGTAAGAATCAAGAAGAGATTACAGGAAAAAAAGTTTAATACCTTCAATGCTGTATATTTGTACTTTTTCCTCAGGCACAGTGACTGCTTCCCACTGATGATCCTTAAATTAAAAGCAGGTTTTAATGATAAACAATAATTTATTACTGATCTTTAGAAGCTTTTCTAAACATATTTCTTAAATTATACAATCAAAGCTAATTAACTAGTTGATAATGTTTTCTCCATTAGCTGCCTGTAATCATACATGAAAAATTAATCTATTTGTTCCTTTTTAAAAGAAAATGATGGTATTAATTGGTTTCCTGTTCTTGGTCATAAAATGACTATTATTATTATTATTAAAATATATCCTTTTCTTAAATGATACCAAATCCTGTTACATGTTTTTGAAATGTTTTATGAAATCACACTAATTTCTCAATTTCCACACATTTTTCTTAAATTCAAACACAGAATAACCTAAAATGTTTGCCCCTTTCAAGTATTTTCACTGAAAATTTGTATACCTGAATGAAATACTGAAGTCATAAAGAAGTCACAATAAAACATAGTTATCATTCCTAAAAACTGGGACCCTAAAACCTTCCAGCAATCATTTTTTATCACCTGAAAATATTTTTAAATTTTTATTAAAGGAGTACTGCATAATACCATTATATAGGTTCAATGTGTAAATCAGCATCTGTATGTAATCTATTACATTTACCATCAATAGTACTATTCTATCCTTCACTATATAACTGATGCCTTTTACCTGATTTACGCATCCCTCCTTCCCTTCTGGCAACAACGTTTGCCTTTCTCCCTTTGACTTATCTCACTAAGCACTGTGAGGAAAATAGGTTCAATTATTGTAAGAACAATGCATTCCACAGAAATTCTCCTAAATCTCAACCTCTTTCATCAACTACCTCCACTTCTTTGCCTTAATTGAAGTCAGTCTAAGTTCCAAGGCAGCTGCTTCCATTCTGTCGGCCCCTTGTAGTTATGGTTCTCATTCTCTCATACCTGAAAATGTCGGGGTCAGGAGGGAAGGGCTGGCATTTCCTCCTCTCCCCAGAACTTAGAGCAGTTTTATATTTCTCTCTATGTAAAAAGAGTGCTCCTGTGAGGCACAGGCCAACTGCCACGTACTCTAGCTACTGGCTGTCGTCATTTACTACCTCTGAGTGACCTCCCACATACCGAGGCACCTGGTTCACTACTTGACTCAAAAGACAAAGCTATGTTGGGGGAAATTCCACAGATTTGTAAAGTAGAAATAATGACCCCCCCAACTGTGCCCTTATCTAGCGTCAAGTCATCAACTTGTCTACTGTGTCCATCTTGCTTTACCTTCACGCCCTATTCTCCCTCCATTACATTCTATCCTGGCCTCAATCTTTATTCTTTATCTCTGTAAGCCCCTAGCTACCAATCTAAAGAAAGCTCTTATCTTTAAACAATGTAGCTAACAAAAAGCCCTCCGTGGAATTCACTGTGGTGCTATACACCTCTGCGCTCTTTCTCCTGATTCATTTACCACCTCTAAAAATATTTCACAACCTTTCTAGAATGTCTAAACCCTCTTCATTTAAGTGAAACTGCTCTTTAATGGATGACTAGATTTTATTAATATTTGTTTTGACAATGCTGATCATTTCCTCTCATAAAAATACCCTTCCCTCCCTTCTGTAACATTACACCATTTAATCTGTTCTCTTTTGGCTAATTCTTCCAAGTATCCTTCAGGCTTAGAGTGTCTTCTTCCTATCTTGTATAAATTGGTGTTTTTCATGGTTCTTGCCTCTAGGAGCTTATTGAATCCCATGATTTTATTTATCTTCTATATACGGGTAGCGTCTAAATCTCAGTTCTTTAATGTCAGGCTGATATATCCAACTGCCTTCCTAATATTTCAGTTGCATATACCAGCAGATTTCCTAATCAACATATCCGAAGCTGAATTAATCACTTTTCCCCTATAAAACTAATCCTCCTGTGATAGCATCTCCCACCCACCTGGTTACTCTAGTTTCATTAATCCTTCCTTTGTTTCTATAAAGTAATCACCAAGTCAGCCCAATTCCTCCTCCTCTCAAGACATTCTGGAATCCATCACTGTCACTTCCCAAAATCATGCCATCATGGTTTTTTACCTAGGGTTAGTTACTGCAGAAGTCTCCTAACTGCCTTTGGTCTTGTCCTTTTTTAATCCTTAATCCCTACTGGGATAATCGTTTACATGAATGTGTTCCTCAGTGCCTAGAATATACTGCTTCTTTCCCAACATGTAATTTTTTATTTTGTTGCTGTAACAATGTATAATGACATTATGAAGGTTTAAGGTATGTATCACTGCAAATCAAGTTCTTAATAAATATTGATTGGAATGCTATCTCCCACTTATAAGCCGTTTTTGGCTCTATGCTGCCTTATTTCTTACCAATCTCCTTTGCATTCTACACACTAACCATACTAATGTTATCTTTCAGTTTGTTGAATACTCTATTTATTCATTTTTGCAATAAATCTGAGCCCCAAAATAAGAAAATGCAGGTACCTGATTTCATGAATACTATCCAGAAAAAACAGACAACAAAAAGCAAGTGAACAAAATGATTTTAAATATCAGTAACTACCATAAAGGACATAAAAGAGGACAAAGTGATAAAAGTGTGGCTGGGAGGCTACTTTAGATTAAATGACTCAAGTGCACCTTTACCAGGGGGCAATATTTGTGCTGAGCTCTAAATGGTAAAGAATGAAGATGCAAAGACATAGCGGTCTCTAGGCAGGCAGAGCTGCAAATAGGAACCTGAGATCCACACGATCTGTGTTGAGATGATAAGAAAACAGTGTTTTGAGTCTGAGTATCTAAGGCAGAGCAGGAAGGCTGCTGAGAACCAGGCCCCAGACACAGGCAGGTGTACGCAGACACGGCCACCTGCAGGGAGGAGGTGAGACAGTCAGCCTCAAGACATTCAGGACTGAATCTCAACCAGTCATTGCTCAACTAACTTTTCACCGGACTTGGATGTTATTTCACTGACTTGAACTCAACTGATTTGCAGCTTAATTTGCAAAATGGGTCACCAGTTGGAAGTTGATAAACTTCTAATCTGCATAGCCTACCAGGGTTGAGAACTATCCCACCTTCTCTAAGTGGAAGTAGAGTAAACACCCAGAGGCAATTAAGAGCACAATTCAAGGCCTGCTTGAGCCTGCGTCTCCTGGGTTGCAGTCCCAATAAAATCCCCAAGTAAATGCCTATAATTTTACTTTAGTCACATCTGATTCTTTTTGGCACAACAGAGAAATGAAGAAAAAAAAAAATGCAGAACATAGTAAGCATAGAGAATGGTCAGAGATGTCAGAGAAATAGCCAGGGGCCAGATCATTAAAGACCTTTCTATACGAAGTTAAAGACAGAAAAGAAATGTTTTAAGTAGTTACTCCAGCGAGAATAGCTTCCAGGGAGAGAAACAGAATATAAGGATAATGTATTATTATTATAAAAATCCAAAGGAGAAAGGATTCTAAATATATTTTGGGGACAAAGATGCTCCCAGCATCTAGTCAGCATCTGAAACACAGCAGATATATAATATTTACAAGCACATCTTATCCCTATCATGTATACTACTATAATTGTGTCTTTCTTGTATGAATCATCCAATAGACCAAGCTGAGTAAAAGCAGGAACCATATCACTCCTATTGTATCTTCTTCTCCCAAAATGAAAATCTAGTTCCATCAGAAAATTCAGTAAAAAATACTCCAACAGGAGGGTGCTGGTGGCTCAGGTGTTAATCTGCTGCTGCAGTGGCAGAGTCCACATAAAGCCCAAGGACCTGGGTTCTCAACCTAGGGCTAGGGGGAACCATCAAAATGCACGATCAAGTGAAAGAATAAAAATACTTCTTCCTCCTCTCTCTCTGCCTGCCTGCATGCTGAATTGCCTTCATTCCTACCTGCTTCTTTCCACTAAAAATATTCCAACAAATTTTCATGAATAAATATACTAAGGAGAGTTGTCAGCATCCCAGAAAAAAAGTGGGCATTTGGATTTTAATTTTAATTTAAAAGAAATAAAGGCATATGGGCATCCTAAGAAGCATCTGCTAAGCATTCATATATAAAGCATTTACCTGGAGCAAAAAATAGGATTTTGAGAGGAGGAAAAAAAGACTAAGGCCTTATTATGGTATCACCAGCCATAATCAGTTAACTTATACAGATCAGTTTTTACTCAGATTTTGGCAAGGTGACTACACAGTTTAGGACATACATCTGCCAACACACCAAATATGAAGTGGTACCTATCTGGAAACAATGGCTTAATTTTCTTAATTTTAAAAAGAAGTCTGTAGAAAATATGCCACCTGGCTGGAAGGTTTATTAAACACATCTACGCTATAGCAAAGACAGAACTAAAATTCACTTCCTAATACTGTTAAGAATCGACACTATTTTCAATAAGATTTACGAATGAGAAAGATCACTTGTCATTATCTAAATTTTGTCAGTCAGTAGCATGTAATTCATTTCTGAAAGGTCTATGTTAAAAACTAATATTAAAATTTAGCTATAATTTTTCTGTTGCAATAGAACATCAGAAATACATTTCTAATAAGCTTGATACATCACCAGGCTAACCAAAACCACTAGCTAAGATTGAAATCGATTCAAGTAATAGCTAGAAAAATCCACAAAATCCACATTCCTAAGGTGAATTAAACATTTTACATATACATACTTATGAAATGATATAGAGGGAATAAAGCTTACATCATTAACTCCAGCAATGTAGAATGAGAGTGTCTGGCTCCCAAGATTAAAATCTATCCAAAATTCCTCAAGTTTTTCATCTGATGGTATTTGCAGCTAATAAAATAAACATATAAAACTAGTACAGAACATGCTTTTTAAAAAAGACAAGAGAAAGTTATGATCACATTATATTAATGGTTGAGTTTTTCATATACAAGTATAGCTGGAAGATGAAGAAAACGCAAATATAATATTTCAATCAAATTATAAAAAATAAAAATGCTGCTTTTCTATTTTACATAAATTCTTCACTCCCAATAAATCACGTATATTCCCATATATGTTGAAAGTATCACTTTGAACATATTCATGAATGATAAATAACTTAAGGAGACAGAAGAAAATCTGAAGAAATATAGCCCTTATATTTTAGTTATTCTTAGCTACAAATATGCTATTTCACTAAATGCCTCCTAGATACAGAATGCAGAATTACTAGGCCAAGTGATCCAATTATGACTATTTTTAATGTTCCTGTCAGTTTGACCTGTAATTTATGACCTTGTATCAAAATTCATCCAAGAAAATGTTAAACTTAAAATTTACCTCATATTTATCAAGAAATGCAGATAAACAAGGAAATGTAAAGACCCTGAAATAAAAAGTAGTTTGAGTTAAAGAAAAAAATGAGTAAGCCTTCGCAGCATAATCTTGATTAGAAACGTGCCTGTGGTCAAAACAAAGTAGGTAATGGTCATAATTTAAATAAAATTATAGTTACTTCATTACTTTTTTTAAATAAAAGTTTATTGAAAATTTGTTTCTGTCTAAAAAGTTTATTACTTTGACAATACTATTAAACTCAAATTGTACCAAATTTTCATGCCATCAACTATGAGCCAGCTTCTAATTCAGCCTACATTATTAAAACAATAGAAGTTTTCCATAGGACTTAAATGGGGAAAGAAAGAGGAAGTGAATAATACTGCTAATAGAAATGATTGACTTCATTGAATCCTTTTCTTCTTGATCAAATACTATTATAAGCACTTTGCAATATAATTACTTCATTTAAATTCATATCACAGAGAGTATTAGCATTGATTTTGAAATTTAACAGCTAAAAAAACAGGCTAGTAAGGTTAAGTAACTTGGCCCAATGCTAGAGGAGGGATCTATGATTCAAACCCATGTAATAGATGTATGAATCCTAGCACTTAACCCTCACTCTTTCATTTCCTTAGCAGGTAAATAAAAGAAAACTCATTTATCTGATAAATGTGTCCTGAACAACTGTAAGATATCAGGCACTGTGAATATAGTTTTTCTGCTGTTATCGAAAGTGATAAAAAAAAGTACAGTGCCTATCCTTCCATGTCCATTTCTGAGGTCAAGTAAACTCAGAAAGAAACCCTATAATATACTTATTATAAAAGATGATGGTTTATATATTTCCATTCCAGTATTAGGATGAGGTTTGAGGCAGCTCAACTAAGATTTATACTTCTATTATGCCTCAGAAACTCAATTTATGATAACGTAGATACACAATTCTTAAGTAAAGTAAACTAATTTTAGATACTCAGTTATTAATATTTAATAAAAATGCACTTTTCCTCTAAAAAGTACTAAGCAAAGGAAGACCAGGTTTATTTGCACCGAAGGTTTATTTCAGACTACCACTGGAGCAATTGACTAGATGTCGTGACCATACCGCTTTAGCTATCCACAGTTCACACTGACAGAACAGGACAAAGTTAAATGTTTAAGTTCAACACCGTGTGCTCCCTCTTGAGCGCTCTTCTGTCAGAGATGGGTATCGAATTTACCTTCTTTTGTCTCCAAGCATGCCATTTACCAGGTTAAGAAATACCCTGCAATCCTAATAAAAAAAAAAAGAAGACTTTAAAATGGATATTAATTTTTTTAAAAAACTGTTTCATTTTTATTTTTATTCTACTTACTGTTTCAAATTCAGAGTCCTTGATTCCCTTAAACGCATTTGCAATGAAATCCATTGCAAACCACCGGCATGCGACTTCCTGCCTCTGCTTTTCTGTGGTCATTCTACACAAAGCCTCTACGATACCTACTTGCAAGTCATAATCTTTAAAATAAAAGTTAATTGAAATTATGAAAACCAAGTGTTTATTATAATAGCCAATATATTTGTTATTAGAACCAGCAAGAGAAATAAATATTAGTGCAATTTACTTATCTTTTGCCATTTTCTCCCATGAATTAGAAATATTTCATCACTACAGAAATGAATACAGCCCAAATATCAAATTTATAAATAGAAGGAATGAAAAGGATCTTTAAAAAAAAACCCTCCTAAATATGCAGACTCTGCCATTCCACTATTATTGGAGTTGAAAATAGCAAAATAATTCCCTCAAAAGTCTACGAATCACGAATCTGTTTTCTTTTTGTGTAATATGTTTATAGTGAACCCAAAGCACTTTAAACGCTGGTTTATTGTGTAGAACACTGAGAAAATTTTACTTTAAAAGCTTAGGAAAGGAAATTTGAGATCTTTTAATAAAAATACTTTCTAGAAACGAATCTATCAATCAACAAACATACTAGAGCTCTTAAACTCATAAAATTATGTGAAACATTTCTTAGCAAAAATAATTCTTATCTTTTTGAAAATTATTTAAAAAATATACCATTTGCCACCAATACTGTTTAACGTCTAGTATCATGCTAAATTATTTTAGTGCCACAGATATTTATCATTTATTAAAATTAAAATTGCTTGATTATGCTCTTATACTTCTTTCATATAACCTTCACTATATTACTGTTAATATGTTTGGCTAAATATTATATTCCATTAATAAAACAAATAATTTAAATATGAAATTTTAGAAGACATACTTACCTCCAGCATCTAAAATTCTTTCTCCCATACTACTCCTGAAAATCAAAATAACAGATTATATACTCAAGTAGTATTAATATAAATCATTTGGGGAGCAAAAAAAAATCACTAAAATTTATAATTGACTAGCATCAAATTTTTAGAAAACATATCCACAAACTATAGCTAGAAACCTACAACAGTTTTAGTTAGTAATACAACTCATTGTTGCCCTTATAAAACATTCTTTAAATTCTTGATTCGAACCACTGAATGTAACAGTACAAATTATTACATGAGAATTATCATTTCCTGGTTAGAGAGTATTTTCCTGGCATCCTGAGGCATTCTGTCAAGCATAGCATTCATTTTTTTTAGAGTCTAGAAAAGAAAAGAAAAGAAAATCCATTAACTTTAAACATTCAGGGAAACATTAAGTATTTAGAAAAATACTCTAGATACATATACCAGAAACCTAGTTTTTTCTTTATCAGTGTCTTATGCTGGGAATAGAGAAAGGCGAAGGTAAGAACATAAAATATAAATAATGAATAACAACAAAAAACACAGGATATTAAAAGTAGACTATACCATCACTCAGAGTACTTATATACTCTTTTTAACATGACACGTTTATCATTATAATAACAAATACATTTGTTCTTATTGTTATACATGCGTATATACCTATGTATCCAATAATAATTTAGTATTTAAATATGTAAGAATTCCTAATATCTGTATATTAACAGTATAAAATTTGCTATAATTTAAAAAGGCATAATGCATTTTATATAAGCTATATGTATATATAAATGTGGTTATGAATTTTAATATATAGGTAATATATCTGTTATGTCAGACAATGAATTAAGACAATAAAAATACATTATATAACTTAATGTGCCAAGATAAAATAATTATTAAATTTGAAAAAGTACTATCAAATTTTCTTCGCAGTTTCCTTTAGGTTTTATAAGAAAATTTGATAAATTACTTTACCTCTTGTTGAATACAAATATTCACTCTTGAGTCATTAACCAGGGCACAAATTTGAGGCATGAAACTTTCCATTACTTGTCTTTTACCTGAATGAAAGTTAAATGATTAATCATGGGTATTGGAAATTACTTCTGTTAGCACAGTGAAGAAGACAGGCAATCGCCTGGGCATCAGGAAGCAGAAATTTAGGCCTGGTTCTGCCACTAAGTCGTGATGTGTGGCTCTGTAACAACACAATCCAGCAGATGTCACAGATCCAGCTTCCCCTTTCAGACATATAAGGCAGTATTACTCCTTTTTTTTTTTTTTTTTTTTATGAAACACATAGTTCCAAAACGGAAATTTTCATTTTGAAGTTTATGAAAACTGCCCTCCTTTTTAGTTATACTTAAAAAATTAAATGTTTATCATCTACACCTCCAGACCACATGAAGATCGAAATGATTTGACCTATTTCTAGAATAACCCGATTCTTCTAGAATCTACAATACCATAACCATAGTCAGAGGAATTTGTCAACATGCTATTTTAAGAATGCAAAATTAAAATACAATTTTAAATTATGATAGTACTACAACAAAAAATGTACAACTTTCCAAAGCAATGATACTGAAAGAAAAAAACGCCACTCAATTAGGTAAAAAGCTATTATGATTTACTTTAAAAAATGAGCTGGACTACTTTATAATCACTGACGCTTTTTAAGACTGCTTTCTCTCCTTAAGAATTTAAATCAAGAATTTAAACCACATTGTTATGTTAATAGGAAATAAATCAATGAAAAAGCAGCAGAACTACTATTGAAATAGATAGTAATTGTTATTTTAAACATTTTGGGCACCAAAGACAGCCAACAGTTGTTCCTTTACTTAGAAACAATTCACCAGCCTCAATGACCACTCTTGGGTAATTCTTCTACCAATGAGGAGGTAAAACAACTTAGAATTGATTTCTTGGCACAAGACTGGCTAGTGACAAGTCAAAGAAAGATTGAAACACGTTCTAAGTTCTCTGCTGAGTAGTGGAACTTTTGTCCATTAGATCAAGGTTACGGAAACTAAGGCGCATGGGCCAATGCAACCCACTTGGGTCTGTATGACTCCATCGTATCACTGGGTCCTCTGTGGAAATTTTGAATCTGCCACCTATTTTTTTTAACAAGTAGTGCCAAGGTGAATTTTTTTGTAGGAAGTAGAAGCTGACTGTTCTGACTTGCCCTTTTACACAGTAGTACAATGACTCAGCGATGGTAAGGTTTTACTGTTACCTTTTGAACTCAGGACCACAACTGAAACTTCTGAGCAAGTACACTTACTATTATCAAACACAGAATAGATTTAGTAATGATTAGCTTGGACTGCAGAGTTGATGATGTTTCTTAAAAAATTCAACCCGAAATTACAAGGGGCAAAATACTACTTCTATGAGAAACTTTACTTGAGTAAAGTCATTTTGATGAAACTAAGGTTATGTGAATTCACAGGTAATATCACGCTGTTTCATATACTTCCTAGGCTGTTTAACTTTTAGAGGAGACTTTTTTTCCAAACTCCACAGGTCCAGCAGAAATTTTAAGCCTTGATCTAAGCGAAAGGAATTTCTATAACTCAAAATTCACTTAACTGTGCAGTTGAGTTTACACCTAACCTTCAACTGAAACTGAAAGTGATTAATTTGCATGCAATGACATTCTAAAGGGCAAATAGTAAGAATTTAATTTTATAAGTGCTTCCAAGTGATGAATATGTTAAATTAAAAATCATGCTCATGAACTGATATTGGTATCTGGTATTATCTGCCTGAAAACATTTTTTAATGCAATATACATAAAATGTCATTACAGATAAGCATGGGCAAATGAACATTTGCAATCAATTTTGATAATAAGGAAGAGTAACTCTGAACCTTAAAGTGACATCTCCTCAAAAAAGAGTGCTATTCTCCTCAGCAGACTTGTATAACAGGAAAAAATGTACAATTATTATATTTTGAATTATATCAATAAAATATCTGTGGAAATTTGTTTCCTTTTTCGTTATGTAAGAACTTAACACAGTATCTTTGATTTTTTTTCCTTAACTGCCAAAGCCGAAAATATTTACTATTTGACCCATTACAGAAATTTTTAACCCTTAGATAATGAATTCCTAATATTAAGACAATACTAAAACAATTGAAAAATTATACCAAATTCTAACAGCAAATTATTGTTCCAATAGGAATTAGTATACCTTCATCGACATCATGTATGATCTGAAAGAAAGTGAATATTTATAATTTACTATCTTATAAACTATTACCAATAGTATTACTAGATTACATTTGAAATAACTGCTTAATTATCTTTTACTTATTAACTAATCGTTGAAACATATTAATCAGGGTAAATGTTTATATAATCTGAACAGATTAATCCAACCAAATCATTAACAAATCAATAAGGTTTTAAGTTCAGTAATATGGACAATAATAAAAAAATTTATAACATGAGTTAATAAATGTGATTTTTTTTACCATCAAAAGATCAAATAAGTCTTCTATCATATTAATAACAGCTTCATCTTTTGAATTTCCTCGACTCAGAATAATCTCCTTAGATTTTTCAAACCAGATGATCATGTAAAAAATAAATAACACTAGTTAATTTTAATTCTATTTTTAATAACTTTAACAAAATATATTTCTATCTTTGTATGAACAGTACACCCAGGATTAAAAATATTACAAATTAAATTTCCAGTATTATATAAAAAGAAGTGTATTCATCTTATTATAACAAAAACACCTTCATTGGTTTTGGGTTTTTGGCCCTTACTACATTCCCTACTATTTAGATGGGAATGAAGACAGAAGATAAATGCAGATAGAAGACCTTTATTTACTCCTTCAAATTCCTAGTTAAGGTATATTCATATACTAGTAACATTAGTAACAATGCAAAAATAATCTATTTGAAAGTTCTGTTATCATTTTACTTTAACTACTAGTCCAATATTTAAGTGCACAGCAATAAATGAAATATAAAAATCAATATCCTGGAGTCTAGCATGGGAGACAGACAATTTAAAAACAAAGATGACGTAAAGAAAAAATAAAATAAGAAAATGCCTTAGGAAATCTTGTGACCTTAAAATTCATATATAGGAGCCTGCCTAGAGTTTCCTTGTGATGTCTGATAACATATAGAAGATACGAACATATTTTTTTCTAAAAGTTTTATATAAAGTTCCCACATTTATTTTTTAACAGAACCTTTTCTCATTTGCTTAGAAAGCATACTTTGGATCGTATCTCCCTCACATGAATGTTACATATTCTATACTCATCTTTTGCACTAGTCCTTGTTTCACCATGGCTAGCAGCCCAGCTTGCCCCGATATATTGATGTTTTTGCCACATCTTCCAAAAGAAACCAAAATGGTTGAAACAGCTTGGATATCCTTTTTATTAAGCTCCTAAAATAGAAATTATGCATTTAAACATCTGTAAACATGAAACAGTAAGAAATGGATACTGGGCTGGGAGCTTTATAATTCTCACCAATACTGAAAGTTAGAGCCTTTATCATAATTCGCTGCACTGCAAAAGATGAAAGTATGATTTTTAAAAAGCAACTTGCCTAAGTCACCCACTCAAGGAATGACAAACACAGGACAAAAACGCAGTTCTGTATAAGTTCAAGAAATTTGAGACTATGATAGAATATATCAATTACTCTGCATCCTATAAAGTTTCATGTATTTAAATAAGGGCTACAGAAAATTTTTACTTGATCTTTTAGATTCCTAACAAATTTCAGATGGAGATTACCAATAACCAACTTTTCGCATGTATAAAAACGGCTTACATCTGATAAATCAAGTCCAGGGTTTTGGGTGATATTTGTTTATGTTTGTTTTATTTTTGCAAGCACCAAGCACTATCTATATAACATGAATAATATGCTGAAAGGTTTTTAAAAAATAGATCAAGTTGTTTAAACTTCAAACAGATAAACTATTTTTCCTTCAGTATAGGTAAACAATTAATAATGGTAACACTATATATACATAGCCTTCTGTATATTTTATTTAGAAAATGATATGTTATTTGGAGCTCCTCAAAATGAAAATAAAATAAATGGAAAAATAAGCATTTATTTTTAGAAGTATGAGAAATCTTGCCAAAGCCTTTTTTAAAATTCATTTCTTCAAAGACAGTACTTCTTCCTAGAAAGCACAGTTCTATCTAATACTCTGAACAATCATTCAGAAAAAAATGAATATTTACCCTACACATGAGGTCATCCAACTTGTGGAGAAACTGTTTGCTGCAGTGAATTTTCACATCTTCAGAAATATCAATTTGTAAAAGGGATTTCAAAGATTTGAAATCATTTTTTCTTAAAGCATCATCAATACATTTTTCCAACTGCTAGAGAAATATTAATGGCACACATATTGAATCAAAACCAGAATTAGTTACCTCATGCAATCTAGTAATCTGAAAATTGTTTTTAAATAAAAATTATCAAAAGAACTTATATCATTCACTTATTTAAAAAACCAAAGCTATTCACTATTAACTCTGAAGTAACTGAATTAAAGATTAAATGCCTTTAATAATAAAATATTCTTAATAGAAAAATCATCACTAATTTTTCACTTCATATCCTTTATTGGAATATGATTATTATACTGAACTCAACAAAAATGTTAACAAAAGAAGTAAAATCAACTCTTTATACCTGGTACTTAATACTATGGATAAAAGCCTAACATATCTGATTATCAAATTTTTAGTGAGGTTTAAATAGCTAAAAAATGCATAAAGAAAGGTAAAAACACTTTTAAGAAACTAACAGTCCTGACATCATCGTAGATAGGTTCTTGGAAACTGACTTTAAATGAAACGACAAATAATGAAAGTCATTCTAAGTATCATCTGCCATCCCACAACGTCATCAATAAGGAATTTTCATACTTTAATCTGACCCCCTGACTTGGTAAACTGCATGAATCCTAAACAGATAAAAACTTACTCTCTACCCAAGTGCAGGAATATTACAGTTTCAAAACCTGATGTAAGATCATCGAGGCATGAATTACATGGAAATCAATGCGGGATTCTTTTTACTAATATATATGTAACATATACATACATATACTATATAGCGAAATACATAATACTTTATACTTCAATACTTTATAAATAATTGTTAATAAGGCTTTGAAAACAAATCTTTTGAAAAAATGAAACGATGATGTTTTCTATTTAAATTATACTGCTCAACAATTTCATGATAACAAGCTTTGTCTCCCTAAAATTATGGCACATAATATCTATAAAAAACAAAAAACGACTTTAGGAATTACTTCCTTTGGTCTAGGGTTACATACCTGGAAATCTGGTCTTATTGGCATTTTGAATTAATTTTCAAAGAGCAGGACAAAGCAAATACCTAAAAAAGAAAACATACAATTCTTGTATTGTGTCATCTACTCTAAATGGTTATAGATTAAAAATCTTAACACACATAAATGAGCACTGCTGCTTATACCAGAGGCAATAAAAACATTGCTTCTTCAAATTCCTCACTAGATATTTTTCATACCTGTTTATGAAGTTACTCATTTGAATCTGGTCAAAGAAGTTTCTGGAGGAGAACCTGGGGCAAATTTATTCAGGCCTTCTCTATTTATAGATTATTTAAATGTCAAAAATCCTACCAAAAGGTCACAAAGCTAAAGAATACAAATATGAATCCCCGTCATCTGAGACTCCTGCTGTATTTGTTCAAGTTCAGGAGCAAAAGGACAAGTTTTGAATTAATACAGAAATGAAATTCAGACTTGTCAGACAGCATTTAAAAAGAGTACGGAAGTGTATCACAAGAGCCAGTTGCTCAAGAGCACAGAAATAAGCAATGAAAGGAGAAGGGGCGCACCCCTGTGGCTCTGTGACTAAGGTGTAGGCCTTGCAAAGTCCAAGGACCCAGGCTTGAGACCTGGGACGAGGGGAAGGAAAAAGAAATGGTGGAAAAGATATTTAAACTTTCTTTTTCCCTTCAAAGGAAAATGGAAACAGAAAATGACAGGGTTACATTAAGAACCATCTACTATCTTCCAAGCCACCTAACACTTCCAAAGTCATTTGGAGTTTAGCTCTCTAAAGGAAAATGCCATCTTTTTTAGGCATCATAACCAGAAAAAATGAAAATGACCAGCACTAGGAGAGCTTTGTAATAGAATCATCAGGAAATCCAACTTATAAAGGCAATTATATTAATCCAAGAGAGGTATCGGACTATGTATCTGTCAAACAAGAGGTATTAGTCAGTCTACTACTTCCTTGCAGACATGCCAATTGAGATGTTAAGCACCAATGAAGACATACAAATCAGACAATCCAAAGAAATGATCAAAAACGTTATCTTCTATCTCCAAAGATTAACTATAAAGGAAAAAAATCTGATAGAGAATTACTTTAGTAAGAAGCCAAGTCTAAAGATGTTTTTTTGCAGCACAGTGTTAAGTGGCAAAGGAAGAAAGCACCTAGCTGGGAATGGAAGGGTAGGCCTCAAGAAATAAAATAAGTTTATAATGATTAATTTTGTCACCATAACAGTCAAATAAGCCAGAATTTTACATATTTATTGTCAAGCAATTTCAAGCCATTAAAAATGTTGACAAATAATAAAGTATAATGCTATATATGTGGGGATAAAAAGTAACTTTGTTTTATTGCACAGACTATAATCTGTGGGAGATTTCAGTTTTATATGGAACTTATACTTTTATCTTTTAAAAAGTACAGTAAATTCTTGCCAAAATGCAGATAAGTGAGGTGCAAAATGCAGTGTCAGTGAAATGTGAGTTTGTTGGCTGTGAGGGAAATAAATGAGTAAGACCAGCCTCCGCAGCAAGCAGCCAGCAGCCCAGCTGCTCCTGGCAGTCGGTCCAGGAACCAGACGTGGCCGAGCCCCGTGTGGGTGTGTGTCTGCTCGGGCGCGGCTATGGAAGGAGTGAGTCCAGGCGTGTGGCTCCCTGAACTTCCAACAGCAGTGATTCCAAGACCTCTAAATACTTGGTAGCCATTTTGTCAGCCGGACACAGATATTTAACCAGGAAAACCTTGAAAACGCAGCGGCCACCTCTGTCCAATTGCAAAGAAGACGTTTGCCTGTGACAATTCTCCTTAGCTTCACTCTCTCTTTCATTCTCTGTCAATCATCACATTAGACAGAAATTTAGCCTGGTAATATTTGAGAATCTTATACAGACATTGTTAAAAGTCTCTCTCTTTCTACAGCCACACACACACACACACACACACACACACACACACATACATACTGTAGCTTCACATAAAAGTATAAGGAAAAAAAGAGGAAAGTGCTACCTCAAATATGGAATTAAAAACAAGCATCAGAGGTCAGCAACCACGCCCAGGAGTCACCAGGCGCTCCAATGGCAACAGGCAGGCTGGAGAATTCTGAGCATTCACCACAGCCACCACCACCACAGGCCTGAGCTTAGGGAGTGACTGTCTCCAGGAGGGAATATTCCTTTGATAGAAAGACACGGTTGGGGATATGATCCAGAATATCACAAAGCAATAAAGTGATAAACTGGATGAAAGAAAAAGGTGAAATGGAAGAGAGATGCAAACATTCTAACATTTATCAAGAATTCGAGAAATGAAAAAGTGCAATAGTAGGTTGACAAATTTTGAATAGCCAAGAACTTTCCCAAAATAAGCATCAGAAATTCACAGACCACTGAATCCCAAAAGATGAATAAGAAAAAGTACAGGCAGCCACAGTGCAAGTATATTTGCATACAGGAGTAAAACACCTTAAATCACTAGAGCAAAAACAAAAGCATTCAAAAACAAATCAACATAACACACACTCTGCTCTCACAAAGAGACGCATTTGAAAACTAGCAACAAGACCTGTCCTGGTGGGGTACACTGCCTATGGCCCAGGGCAGTCCACATACAGGCTTACAGGTTTACATTCCAGGGGCAGGGGTTGCCGGTGGGGGGGTGGGGGGCGGTCAACCAAGATGAACAACCCTAAATACAAAATAAAGCGCTTTTCCTTCTTCTCTCTTCCTGCATGCCTGTTTGTCTTCATTCCTGCCTGTACTTTCCCTTTAAAAATAAATTAAAAATTTTTAAATTAGCTACAAATGTAGTTTCAAGCTTCCTACATATTTGGAGACTAAATAAATGTGTAGATGAATACTTCATGGAGGTGAAGAGTATGAAAATGACAAGATATTTACATGAGAATGTGGACACACAGAAACCTACAGAATGCAACCAACGCAACACTTAAAGTGAAATTCACAGACTTTGATGAATTTATTAAAATGGTGAGAAAGAGTAGAACATTACAAAAATATAAAAAGCTGACAGGGATATCATAAAGAAAAAATTACAGACCAGTATCTTAAACATAAATGCAAAACCTTCAACCAAATATTGCAAAGCGAATTCAGTAATAAATCAAAAGGATCATCCATCATGACAAAGGGGGATTTATGCTGAGGAAACAAGGATGCTTCAACATACATAAAGCTTGAATGTGATACACTACCTCAACAAAGAAAAAAATTCCAATCATTTCAGTAAATGCAGAGAAAACACTGGACAAGATCCAGCATCCATTTATAATAAAAACTTGCAATAAAATGGGGATAGAAGGAAATGACCTCAACATAATAAAGGCTATATATTACAAATCCACAACTAATCTCATACTCAGTGGTGAAAAACTGAAATATTTCTCTAAAGTCAGGATGAAGACAAAGCTTCCTACTCTCACAATTATTACTTAAAAGAATAGTAGAGGCCTTAGCCAAAACAATGAGACAGAAAAAAATAATAAAAGGAATTCAAATTTAGAAAGATGTGAACTATTACTATCTACAGATGACATCGTAACATATATAGAATACCCAGACTCCATTAAAAAACTACTGGAAACTATGAAAGCATAGTAAAGTGACTGGCTACAAAATTAACTTACAAAAATTTGTTGCAGTTATTCATGCAAACCAGTCAGAAGAAAAAGAAATTAAGAGAACCATCCCATCAAAAAGAATCAAATACCTAGGAAGCGGCTTAACAAAGACAGTGAAAGCCCTGTACAGCAAGACATCATAAAAAGAAACAGAATAAAAGTCAGAGACTGAAAAAGTCAGTGCTCATAGATAGGAAGAATGAACAGTTAAAACGGTTGTTTTACCTAAAGCAATATACAGGTTAAGCAAAATCCTGACCAAACTTCCAAAGACATTTTTCAAGGAAATGTAAAAAAATAATACTAAGACTGGTACGGAACCACACGACGTCCCAAATCACTAAAGCAATTTTTAAAAAAGAAGAACTAGAGGTATCATACATACTTCTTCACTTCAAAATACACTACAAAGTGATAGTAATTAAAAGTTACAGAAACAGATATAAAGATCAATAAAACAGAATTGAGACCTAGAAATAAACCCATGTATATACAGTCAGCTTACAACAAGGTGCCATGACTATCCTGGAAAAGAAAATCTTTTCAACAAATGGTGTTGGAAAAACCAGAAAGCCACACACAAAAGAATGAAATTGGAGTACTTTCCAATACCATAAAATAAAAATGAATTCACAAAGAATTAAAGACCCACATGTAAGACCAGAAATGACAAAACACAGGAAAAAAAACGCAGGTCATATATTTCATGATTATTGTGTTCAGCAATATTAGAAACTAAACTCTAATAGCAAGGAAAATTTAAAAATGGGACTATATCAGACTAAAACGGTTTTATTCAGCAAAAGAAACTATTACCAAAATGAAAATATACCCTACTGAATGGGATATTTGCATATCATATATCTGACAAGGGGTTAACATCCAAGTTACAAAGAACTTATACAACTTAACAAAAATTCACACTTCCCATTCCACCTGAATTTGTTGTTTGGTTCGAGTTGATATTTATTCTCTTATTTATTTCCCATGCAATCTTGGGAGGCAAGTGGTGGAATCCCCATTTCATGTGGTCCTACAGGCAAAAAATTGGCCCAAAGATACCCAACCATTGCTCCCATTCACAATGGATCTGCAGTGGGCCAAGTGCTGAAGATCTTCTATCTACATGTTAGCTCTGCACGCGAAGAGACCTGCGCTGCTCTCCAGCACTCACAAACGTACAAGCACAGACTCAGAGCCTCGCAGGAGGAAGAACAGCAATGAAGATGTCCCCTCCGATGGGCCTGACTGACATTCAGGCTCCTTACTCCTAGGCTGTGGTCTGATGTCATAATCTTCAGTCTTGTTTGCATGTCTCACAGTACATATCCTATCCTTACCATATTAATAATAACATAATAACAACGATACCATTTAAGAAATTTTAAAGAGATACAGGAGCACATCACAGAAAAATCAACCATTAATATCACACTTAATGAGCCACAGAAAAGCTTTCCCCCTAATATGGGAACAAAGTGTATCCCTTCTAGCACTTTTGCTCAGCACCATAGCTGAGGTCCTTGCCATCATAATAAGGCAAAGAAAAAGGCAGAAAGTTTAGAAAAGAAAAAATAAAACTATTTTCAGGCAACATGACTGTGTATGTAAGAAATCCTAAGGAATCTATTTAAAAACACTACTAACACTCATAAGAAAGTTTAGTAAACTTGTAGGGTACTAGGTGAGTATAAACATGTAGTTGTACTATTATATACTAACCACACGGTTGTAAAATGAAAATATGAAACAATACCATTTATAACAACATGAGGAACACCAAATGCTCAGGGACAGATTTAATAAATATGTGTAAGAACTGCAGGCTGACAACTACTAACAACCGCTGGGAGAAAGCCAGGGAAACTCACAGGGAAGACCACATAAATGTAGGTCTGTTCTTTATCAGAAAGTGGGTGACTCAATATTGTTGAAGTGTCAAACCTCCCCAAAGTGATCAATACTTAATGGAATCTCATTCAAAATCCAAGGAGGCTTCGATCTGGGGGAAAACTGACACATTAATTTTAAAACTTACATGGACATGTAAAGGATCCACAATAGCCAAAATAATAATGAAACGAACAAAGTTGAAGGACTCTTACTATCTGATTTCAAAACTTATTTAAAAAACTGTATTGGTCAATACAAGATGATATAGGTAAAAATAATAAAATTATATAAATGGAACAGAACAGAGCTGAGAAATCGACCTATATACATGTGATCAGTTTTCAATAAACGTACCGAGAGTTCAGTAGAAAAAGGAGTATTCCACAAATGTTAGCGCAATTGTTGGATATTAATGTGAAAATAAATGAACCTCAATCCATATGTCACATCATATACAGAGAGCAATTTAAATGGATCCAAAGATGTAGTGAAAACAAAGGAAAAGTACTATTTAATAGTCATTGACAAGGTAGAACACGTTATGATTTCTAAGGTAAGCACTAAACGAATGATGAAAGAATGTAAAACTATCAAGGTAAAAAGGGGGAAAACAGGATTTTATTCTAATCAATCCAAAAGAAGCGGAAAGAAAAGGAGGAGCTGAAAAGGTGGGACAAAGCACGAAGTGATAGATTTCAAAGTTAAATATGACCGGCGTCTGCATAAAGGGGGAATCTGGACACATATGCACAAATACAAGATTACGTGAAGAGACAGGGAGAAGACAGGTGATGACAGAGGCAGAGACTGGACTCATGCTGTCATAAGCCAAGCAGCAAGTGGGCCTGGCACAGCTGGAAAGGAAGGAGAGGCCCTCCTGCAGTGCACAGGGGACTGGCAGGCTCGGAGAAAGGGGCCCTAATGCGCGTGCCAAAACTAGCCTGCAGCTGCGGGATTTCCTCCTCTTCGGTGAAAGCTGCCAGAGTCAGAGGTTTGGTAACCGACAGAGAATGACCGCCGGATTATCCCAAAGATCATCTCTGCCTACCGACTTTCCTTGCCCCTATACCACTGAGACGCTGCTAAGTCCACCTGTGGCAGCACTAAGTGCTCGGTACTAGAAACGTAACTTTGTCTGAAAGCACCGCACACCAGGCGACACATAGACATTTTCTAAATTTAATTAATTAAATTTATTATCTTTTTTGACTCATTTAAAAGGGATGCATACTAGCAACTGAGGCAGGGAACTAAAATGCTTTCTGAAAACCAAGAACAAGTATTTCCTTTCCATGAAAGACAGCTCAAGTGACAGCAGTTGAAGGAACCCTAACTGCCCCTAAGAATCTGACTGCCCCTAAATAGAGAAATATCGGTGTTTGGCACTTTAAGAGTTTTGGCCTTTGACCTTTTTAATTCAAAAGGACATTTAACTTGGGACCCTAAGTGCTTCAGTCCTTGGACTTTAACTTTCAGATTTTAAATTTCTGAATTTTAGTTTCCCCAGAATTTTGAAACTGAAGATTTATACTCAAATTTGGGTATCTATATTGTTGCTATTTTACTATTAAAACATCTTTACGCATTTTATCCTAACTGTAGTTTCCAAATCTCTTTGTCCAATATAGAACATTGGAAGCGCCACCATATACATGTTTTATATATATACACATACGCATATGCATATGTGTATATATATGTACACATACACACACGTTATTTCGAATGCAAAGTAGAATAAGGAAAACTACTTTTTTTGCTTTAGAAATAGTGACATTATACTTGAATTTCCTGTTCTAAATCATTGTAGAATATTCGAGGGTCAGCATCTAAACTTCCACAATCCTAAGAGAATTTTCACAAAAGGAGGGACTAGCTTCATGAAAGTAGGAATAAAAATATCCAGATAAATCTCCAACTCAGGTTACCAAATATTTAGGAAATGTTACAGGGGAACACTTTCTCTATTCCTAGTTTTGTGAGAAATGGCTGAGATCATTCTTGGTCTCTTTCTATCCTTTTAACTCACATTCCTTCTGAGGAACTGGGACTATTTATTTTGCTGATCAATTTATCCTTCATGATAGGCCAGGTTCAACTCAGTTCCTCTCTTCTCCTGGACAGCCATGGAGATTCAAATTGCATTTGGTTCTGGAAGTTGTATTACTGGAATATTGTATCTGCTTTGGAAGTTATGCTCCTGTGGAAAAAGCCTACGCCTGTTTGGTCATCATCTTCTTCTTAGTCAGTAATCCTTCTGTTCCTATAGGGCAGGAGGCAAGGGAGGCGGGACAGAAAAGGTCTAGCCCAGCAGGCTATGCCTCAAGTAGCAGTTCTGCTTAATTCTGGGACCTGCTATTAACAAACTCACTTGACCAACAACTAAACTCACACACAGCATCCTAGCCAATATAAGCTCAATAAAGGTTAAGTTTCTGCCACTTTATTTTTCCCCGACATTGTCAGATACCAGAAACACAGAGTAAAGATGCTCATCCGAGGTCTCTTGAGAAATTTCAGTAAGGCACAACATAATTATCTAGTGTTTCCGCCAGCAATAATCACACAATGGAATTCTTTTTTTACATACAAAACTACAATTTTGTTGTTTGAACAAATCAAACAACAAAATAAGATCTTTCAGAAAATGATAATATACTAAGTAACTTAATATAAACTTAGGAATATATAGAGACTTATTCCTATTCATTAGTGGGAAGTCTTAACATTATACAAGTATCAATTCTCCCCTAAAATGTGTATTTGCATTTCCAAATTTCAAAGAAATTCCAATAAAAGATATATTGAGCCCCTTCGATATTTAAAAAAAATTTACATGGAAAAATGCTATCCTAATGATGAAAACAGCTTAGAAAAATCAGACTCATCCTTTTTTACGTTAAAGCATATTACAAAGACACCATTACTAAAAACAGTAATAAGAATAGGAACAGACAAATGGAACACTAAAACAAAAGCCAAGTTAATATCCAAGCATACATTTGAAGTTCATATATGAGTAAGAGCCTGCAAATGAGAAAGGTATAAAAGTCGATAAAAGATGTTGAGAAAACTGACTCATCTCATGGAAAGACAAAATCAGAGCTCTATTTCCTGCAAATCACACCAATAACTCTAGGTGGAATAATTGCTGAATGCAAATGTTTTAAAACCATTAAAGGCAATATAGGAGGATATTGCTACCACTTGCAATACAAAAAGATGAAGGCATGAAAAGCACAAAGCATTGAAAGTAAGAGATACAAACTTGGTGTGTATCATTGTCCGTAAAAGAGAGGCAGCATACTAGGAAAAGCTGCAACAAGTGATTAATATAAAAATAATTATTCTGGGCGCACGATGTTGTTAATACTTCCAGGGCCTCAAGCTGGGATAGCGAAGCAGGAAAATGTACATTTAATATTTTTAGAAAGCAGTTCTTCATTGTGCAAGAATCAACTGCATTCGTGCTCTGCCAGAGGAAGGATTTGACAGTGTCTTCTCTTACAGGAATACTTAGTTTACTCAAATACCACCTCTGTCCAGAAGCAGAAGCGAAAATGTCTATGAGCACGGTGACAGGAACATTTTGTAGTTGTAAGCAACTGTCATTCTTCATTTTGGATGTAGGTACATCCAGACAACGTGCATGAATATGACACAATTCTTCACAGCGGCAATGTCGGGACCCCAGGACGAGCCAAAGTGGCACATTTATTGCTTTAAATTGAAGTTAACTAAAAAAATAAATCTAAAAATGAGGTTTTGCCCAATTATCTCTCACCCTAAAAACAGGACAGAAATCTGCTTCTTCCTGGAGGTGAGAGAGTTTTATTATCCCAGACTGGGTTTGGAAGATCTGTTTTCACTTGTAAATATGTTCGGCAAATTCTTTTTTAAATTGGAAAGTTATTTGGTTTGTCTTTTTGAAATTACCTCCTTTCTAAAAGCTATATGCCTCACCATAGTGACCAAACAATGAGTTCATATTCTTTGGACATCAATGCACATGTAAAATTGTCTTATCTCTTGTTAATATGTCCTGTTTAAGTTTCATTATCGCGAGCCATATGGACCTGGAAGGGTAGAGTTTACCTTCCAACACAACAGCAATCGATGGCAAGCAAACATTAGAACAGCGACTAAGTTATTTTTATATGTAATAATATTTAATTATTAAAAATAATTTCAGTGTAAATAAAAAAGCTTTTATGGTTAATGCTCACCAGTAATTTGCACTTTAATTTTAGGAGAACTGTAATATTTCAGAAAATGTTTAGCGAATACTTTTTAACACGTATTTCATGTTTTTGAGGAAAACAGACCTAAATTAGTATATTTTCAATAAAATTACAGTTTTTTTAAAAAGATTGTCAATAAAACACAAAGAACGTGAAAGTCTTGATTATAACACTGATTACTAAAAAACTGGAGAGCTTGTAACTTAAGAATTATAGTTCATGAATGGCACAGGCCACCCTCAAACACCCATCTTTGATACAGCGGGAACGCTGTCGGAACAATAACCGCTGTGCCCGCTCCGGGTCCAGTGTCCGCCAGCGGCCTCGGGCGGAGACGGGCTCCCTGTGGGGACCGGGCGGAGGTGTTGCTGGGACAGAGGGCGAGCTGCGAGGTCGGGACGGGGACGGGGACGGGGACGGGGACGGGGACGGGGACGGGGACGGGGACGAACTGCGGGGCCGGGGCCGAGCTGCATCACCGGCACCAGCACCGGCGCAGGGTCACCGCCGGCCACCGGCGGCAGGGGACGGTGGTGGCCAGACGACGGACGGACACGAACACGGCTCCACGCCGCCCGGCAACGCTCCGCAGATCGCCCCGGGCCATCCCGACGGCCATCCCGGCCCAAGGAAGCGCCTTCCCCGCCGCGAAGCCGCCGCCCGTGAAGCCGCGCAGGTGCGGACCCCGCCCGCTGGGCCCCGCCCCGCCCCGCCCCGCGACCCCGCTCGGCCCGACGGCCCAGGCCTCTCCCTTAGCGCCGCGCTGCCGTCTCCGCGCCGGCGCCTCAACCGTCGTGGGTGCCCCGCCGCCCCGCCGCCCCGCCGCGCCGCCGTCTCCGCGCCGGCGCTTCAACCGTCGTGGGTGCCCCGCCGCCCCGCCGCTCTGGGGGCCGCCGGGCGCCCCGGCCCACCTGCTCGCCAGGGGCGGCCTCGCGTTTCATCCGAAGCCGCCAGCCGGCGTGGCGTCTCGCGCCTCAGTGACTCCGCGCGGTGCCTCAGAAGAGGGCGAGGGCGGGAAGCGCAGAACCAATCGGCACGGCGTACACTGGGCGCCGCGGCCAATCAGCGTCTCCGGCACACCAGGCCCCGCCCCTCGGTCCTGTCATTGGCGCTAGGGTCCCCAGAGGCCTGAGCCACGGGCGCCGCGGGGGGCGGGGCTCGGCCCAGTAGCCCCAGCTCCCAGCCCCGCCTCAAGGGTGCTGACGGGTGCGGGCTTTTGGCGAACTTGCGAGGACTTGAGACTTGACTCCCCACAGAGGCCCAGGCCTTGCAAGGACTGCGAGCTGCAGAACCACCCTGGGCCCTCCAGGCTGGACCCATGACAAGCCACGCCCACACCACGCCCACTCATGCCGTACCACGCCCCCTGACCGCTAAGTCCCGCCCCTTCGCTCCTATTCGCCACGCCCCCACACCTTTTAACTACAATTCACCTGGATGCTATGCTCTTTTGTCCCCAACTGCCTGCCCCACCCTGGGGCAGGACATGTCTGGGCATAGCTCCTGGCTGCCCTGCCTAGCTTAGCCTTCAGCCCTGGGGGCCCTTCCAGGACCTCTGTAGGGGTCTCCTAGAAGCGAGTGATGTGAGGGACTGCTGCCTGTTAGCCAGAACCCGAGTCCCGAGGGACAGAAGGCTGTGGCCATCTAGGTTTGGTGCTGAACAGAGTCGTCGACAGTGTTGTCCCAGGCCGTTTCCACTTAAAATGTTTAAATGATACAACTTATGGCCCCATGTTGGGTAAAGGATGTATGCATGCAGAAATGGACACTGCAGACTAATACCTCAAAAATTAAAAGTACCAACTTCTTTTACTCGAGGGAAGTTTTAGAGCCCTCTTTATTGTTTCAGAAATCACAGGAAATGTTGAATCGACATCAGTAAACTCACCTGAAAGGAAAAAAGGCTATCACCTGTTTTAGTCTTGTTTGAACTGATGTTAATGGAATTTTAGATGATGTGAGATGGAAACGTTATTATCATCAAAACTGGGCTGTCACTTAAATTTAACAAGCACTTACTGGGCCTCTCCTAGCACCTGGCAGAGACGGTGTGGGTTTTGGCGCAGGTCTGTATGCTGACTTTGCTGTTCACGCGCCGTGGGACACTAGATGAATTACGTCAGTCTCCCAGCTTCATTCTCTTAAGCTAATACAACGCTCTACCAGGTAACTATTACAATTAATTAACTCAAATACATAGAGCACCCAGCATTGTGGGCAAGCAGATGACAGGACACAGTGTCAGCTTCCTTCCCGTGTGCAAAGCTTTGCACTTGGGTGAGGGTCCATGGGGGAGGCAGACACACAGTGTTACAACCAGATGCTTCGATAAGGACTTCACGCACAATAACTCCCCCATTCCCTTTTTCCCTTAGAATTTTTCCACATGTAATACTGACCTGGTATACAGGATCGTATTGCAGACATATACACACTACCTTCCTGAAGCAGAGATACAATCATGGAAGGGTTTTTTGGGGTGGGGAGAGTGGGGGGTGGCACATTAATTTGAGTCTCAGGAAGGCTGAGAGTCATGTGTGAAATGCTCTAAGCAATCAAGAAGTTTGGAGAGATGTTTCCTGTAATTCGACCACAAGAAAAACACTCCAGAAAATGATTTGTGTGCACATATACTTTTTATATTCAGGCTTGAGTGAAATCATCTCAAATGACAGGCAGAAAGTATGTCTAGGGAGGCAATTCAACCATTGCAGTCTGCTACAGCATGCCAACATCTCAGTGATACAACGGTGTTTCAGGGTCCGAACATTGTTTCACAGCTTCTGTAGCCACTAGGCAGATCCAGGTAAGCTTTAACATGTCAAAATGTTTTATCTTTTTCAAAAGGCATGCTGAGTTTCTTTTCACATTGAAGAGAAGCTGTTTTCTCCGGATTCCATAGTCAGAACCCTGTGGAAAGTGACTTCCGTGTGGTGCTTCGCGTGCCTTTACAAAGCAAGACACTTGGCAGCTCACAATCTTACACCTGAAAGCTCTGGAAAGTTGCCTGACATTCTGGGCTGGGGCCAAGACATAGCAGGCGAGGCCTTCACAGGCGTGCTGACCTAATTGGACAGTTTGTTAAACAGCAGGAAACAACCAGGCTCCTTTCTCTCTTGCATATTAACGTAGTGCACAGTGCTAGGAGCCTGTGGTGGGTCAAAATCACAAGATTTAAAATCAACATAGAATGTGCTGAGACCAGAAAGTGCTAAAGAAAATCAGCCCTCTTCTTGGAAGTTGAAAAAACACTCAAGTTTTAATCACTTTTAAAAATTGGTTAAAAGGTGAAATGTATCCTTTAACTACTGATCTAACAAATGTCAAGGAGCATTCAAAAGCTCAGTTAATTAAGTGACAGCTATCATGAAATTGATCACGTGGCTTCAGCTCCATCATAAACCAACTTGACTACTGGAGAACTTGTCCATCTTGGCAGGATTTCCACGCCTTAGTGCTAGCACCTGCTATTGTAGGGACAACCACTCAGCACCAAAAGAAATCATCAGCCTCAGGCTAGGAGTTTTAAGTCACTGTGTTCCCCTTCAGGGGACAATAGCCTTGACTTCTTGGAGATTTAAAGAAAAAGAAAGAAAAGCATTTAACATTTTTTAACTGGGATACAAGTCCAGGCAATGTTAGAAGCTCTCCTATCGGAAGGCACTGAGAATAAAGTTGGCAAGTGGTTGACAAAACTGGGCATATAAAATACAATATGAAACAAAAAACAGAAATATTTGTGGATTTTTTTCTTCCAGTGCACTGGCTGAAAACACCCAGTTCTGCTGGATAATGACTTCTGAACGATGATGAATCTTCTGACACACAGAGAGTCACCTTGATCATGTACATGGTAAGCACAATACCAGTATTGCCGGAACCCTTAAGGCAGAATTTCTTTTAAATGTTTAGGTAGCTTAAAACCTAAACAAAATGGCCTGGTAACATGCAGATACAGAATGATCAAACACACACACAAAGGAAGGAGAGAGACGGTGGGAAGGGACTGCAAGCTGGAGCATTTTCAGCTTTTTCTTTTTCTCAGTTCTGGATGTTGGAGACCACAGAAAGCCTAACAGGGCAGCCAGGAATGGTTGTGTGATGACTGAAGGGGCATTCATTTCTTGCCTATTAATAGTTTCCCACTGGTAGAAGTCTGCAGAATTGGCAAGCAAATGAGCTCTCAGGTTTTCCTTCTCCCAAGCAGGAATGCCTAGAGGGACCAGGATGGGGTCACATGTTGGTACATTCTGTTTACAACGGGCACAAACACAAAGCGATCGGCCTTTTTGTTTCTTTTTTTTCAGCCGAGTAAATCTAGGATGTTCCTGAGAAAATGTTCACTAAAGGGGAAAGTTCCCCACATCACGATGCTAATAAATGCCACCTTAGAAGGCTCATTCTGGACACATGCAAGAGCTACAGGCCTTCCTACAGCAGAGGTAAGGCCGTTCCCCAATTACCGTGCCTGGACTGACAGAGGGGCCCAGGCACCACCCCACACGGCCGCACCCATCCCTCCACCAGCACATGACTCGACTCCGCCTTCAGAGCACCTGAGACCACTTTTAGACCAGGCGACACAGACACTGCAAGTAAAGACAGGGAAGTGGGGTCAAACACTTAGGTTTGCAGCGGGCCGCGGGAACCTGGCGCTCCGCAGCAGCCCTGCGGGGTCAGATGAAGTGGATCCAGCTGTCCTCGCACTCGCCACGCGGCATGTGCAGCGCATGGTCGTGGCACGTGAGGCTGTAGTTGCGACCGTCGTTGTTGTCCCAGTACTCGGCGCCCGCCACCCGGTAGCGCAGCGCGAAGTGCACGGACGAGCCCAGCGCCAGCAGGAAGGGCGGCACCGGGAAGCCGAAGGCGAAGACATCCTCAGTGCCCTGGGCGCCCGCAGGCCCGCGCCACCGCGCCACCGCCTCGTGCGCGCTGCGCCAGCCGGAGAAAGTGTAGCGCACGGCCACCTGCTTCTCGAAGGCCACGTTGCGCACGCGCACCATCCCGCTGATGCCCAGGTCGGAGCAGGTGACACGCTCCAGGCACACGAACTGCCGCCCCAGACGCTCTTCGAAGTCGGCGACCTCGACGGGCGGCAGGAAGTCGGGCACCAGGCACTGCAGGGTGAACTCCGGATCCCGGCTGCTGCAGCACAGATCCGAGTTGATGGCCAAGCGCGACAGCACGTGCAGCGGCACGGACGGATCGTCGCCCGAGTTGAACACCTTCACCTGCGCCAGCTCCAGGCCCAGTGCGTCGGCGAAGCGCACGCGGTGCTGCTGGCTGCAGCCCGGCCGGCACGCAGCCCCCGTGGCGCCCGCGGCCTTCTGGCGGCGCTCGGGCGAGCTGGGCAGCGAGCGGGCCCGCCGCCGGATGATGGGCCGCAGGCAGGGGTCGCAGCCGGACGGCGCCGGCGCGGGCCGGGGCGCGGAGCCGGGGATCCTGGGGTGCCTGCAGGGCCGGGGCTCCGGGGCCGCCCTGCCGTCCAGGTCCGAGAGGCAGCTGAGGCTCCGGGGGGCGAGTTTCCGGGAGCCGGGGGCGGGGCGGGGCACCGCTGAGCCCGGGCCCCTGGACATTGCCCAGCTCGCCGTTGGGCAGGGGGAGGCGGAACCGAGGGGCGGCCCCCGGACCCCGCGACCGACCGCTGCCTCCCTCCCTCCGCTGCTCGAAACCACCGAGTGTCCGCTGGAGCGGAAGCCGCCGCCTGCCGAGGACACTGGGCCCGCTGCGTCCTGTCCACCACCTCGACGCGCGAGTCCGCGCCCAGGGCTTCGGCCAAGAGACGCCTGCTTTCTGCAGAGGGCGCTTTTCGGGGTCACCCGGCAGCGCGGGTGCCGCGCGCTGCTCGCTTCCCCCGAGGCTCCTGCGGGAAGGCCGGCGTCCGGGCCCCTCCCACCAGCACGCCCGCCCGCCGCCGACTTACAGGCTGCAGCTCGTCGGGGCGCCGCTTCCCGGCGGCCTCCGCCCCGCCCTCCCTCCGCTCCCCGCGTGACGCCGCCCGCGCGCGGGCTCCGCCGGCCGGGGCGCAGCCGGGGACCGGGCGCAGCTGCCGCCGCCGCCGCCGCGCGCTGCAGTCCGGCCTCCCACCCGGCCCGGGGGCGGCGGGGCTGCCGCCTCGTCACGTGTCCCGGGCGCTCGCCGAACAGGTCTGGTCGATGTCCGCCGCGTCCGCGGGGCCGCGCGCCTCTGCGCACCGATCGCGTGCGGGAACCGAGGCCCGCGGCGAGGCGTGCGGCTCGGAAGGCCCGGGTGAGTGCGGGCGTGGCGGGGCGGCGGCGGGCGCGCCCAGCTTGCTTCCCGCGAGCCGGTCCCCGGGCTGATCTTCGGCCGGCAGGCCAGCCGGCGCCGGGGCCCCTCTGCCGGGCCCGGGGAGCCGCGCTGTGCCGACCGGCGTCATGGCCACACGTCACCCACAATGCCTTGCCGCCGTCGGCCCGCCCGTCCCCGCAGGGGGAGGGGGAGGCGGAGGGGGAGGCGCGGCGGCCGGGGTCCTGGCGCCCTGCCAGGCGGACGCGGACGCGGAAGGGAGGCGCGGGAGGGAGGCAGGGAGCGAGCGAAAGCCCGCGGTGAAGTGTGCGGCTGCGCTCTGCAGCCGGCATCTCAGACTTGGAGCTTTGTGGGCCTGCAGGCAGCAACCCTCAGGGAAACCGGGCTCACTTGTTTCCTGCATCTAATTAACGGTTCCTGGGCTCCATCTCCGTCCATTAAGTTTGCTAAGAAAACTGCAGGCCGCCACGACAAGCTTGCCAGGGTAAACGAAGTGGAAACGCTGGGCATGCACTGTGCGCGGGGCAGTGTGGGGCCAGGCACGCCAGTCTCCCCCTGTCCAGGGGGGCAGAGTAGAAAGAAAACCGGCTGATAAAGTAAAGACCCACTTCTCCACTCTCCATGGTGTGGAACCCATGAATCGTGGGAGTCCGCATGTGAAGCTTCCTCCTCTCATGAGTGACCTGCCTGTGGAGGCCGCCAAGCTCCCATACTCACTGTCCAAGCAAGACAGCCAGACTTCAAGAAGAAAATGAGCATCTCCTGTGGCCCCACCTCTTTTCCATTTGACAGAGGCAGGGGTGCCACTGGAGAAAACAGGTTCACTTTTTCAGACCGAGCCACTCTGAGCAAGAGGCCACTAAAAATCAGTGAAGGGGCAGCACATGCACGCTGTGGAGGGAGTCCGCACGAGTTCACAGGGACACGCATCGATTGGCAGGTCGCGATGCACAGGTGATCCCCTAAGGACTGACGTGGCCACGGAGACTAGACGTTGAAGAGCGCTCCCCCCGTAGCCCCAGGAGGGCAGTGGCCAGTCAGTGTGCGACCCCTGCCGACCCGCGCACTCTGTCCTTCTTTGTGCAGCGACTGCTGGACAGGGGAGTTTTGCAGGAAGCCCTGACCTGTTCTTTCCCAGGAGACTGCGCGTGGTTCTGGCTGTCTTTGTTGAAGGGAAATTTCTCCCTACCCTTCTGGGTCCTTCTTAGGTGGAGTAATCAAATTAATACCAGCCAGATTAGTAAGAGGAAAAAAAAACAAATTTCACTACATGGTACCAGGAATCTACAGAGCTTGTGGAATCCAAAGACAGGGAGGTAAGATGGGGTCTGTAGCCTCAGCTAAGCAACGGGGTAAGGGCCTGGGAGGGGCCTCACATGACGAACACGAGATGCTGCAAATATTTGCCCTGCCACAGAGAGAGGATTCTCTATGCATAGCTTGTTTCTGGGTAAAACTACCCCCGCCGCCCCCCATTTCCCCGCACCAGTCATCTAGGTAGTAAAAGATGTGGCAAGAGTTTCTCCTTTGCCTGCAGGACCTTATTCACCCCAGCTTGAAATCATCACCTGCCAAAGTGACCTGTGTTGGGAAGGCCTGTTCTGAATATCTGGGGGCGTGGGGGGAGGTGAGAAAGGGAATCCACTCCTAGCATTTAGAATAGTGTGACTTTGTGCCTGATAGTCACTGTGAAAAGCAAAGCAGCTGAGAATGATGAAACTGTAAAGATGATACCCCTGCAGGTACGTACAAACTCCTGCAAACCCAGCCGGTACTGGCAATCGGGCCGCAAGCAGGCAAGACTTACTGGCAGTGGTCTGTTGCTTCTAGTTCCGGCGGTGAGGCATCCTTTCCAACATAAGAGGAATAGAGAAGCCACTGCCCCAGCTGTCATCATCTTCCAGCAGATTGAGCAAGAATATTTCAAGCGGTGTGGAAAAGGTGAAGTAAAGGTCGAGGAAAAGTTCCTGTAGAACTGTTGTTTGTTTGCTTGATGCTGTGTCTTTTCTGTGTTCACTGCTACACGTCTGTGTTCCAGACAGTGCGTCAGACCCTAGATGATGCGCGACCATGTGGTCTTCTCCAGAGAGGGAATTGGGTGAACGAACCTCAGCAGAAAAGCAGGTAGATGGTTCTTTGTATGCTTGCTTTATCTTACAAAGTCACATCCTCTCACATCTCCAGACTGAAGACATGTGGTGGAAAAAAACACACTGGTGGATACACAAGATGCATTTTTATTTTTCATCCAGCAGAAATGGTTTTAAACATTACGAGTTGGTAAATTCCAGAGACTGTAATTCTGACTCTGTTAGCAGGTCCTCCGTTTTGGGTAAACCTTGGCATCATCTGTCAATGTGTGTTTCTCTGTACACAAAGGACGCTGGTGATAACTTTCATGGATGCACGCTGACAGGAAAAACAAGTTTTAGCAATTCAGACTTCCAGACAGCGGCAGTTCCATCATCCACTTCTTCATTCAGTGACTGAGCACTCGCTGAACATGCCTCGTTGTCTAATGCCTGCCAGGTAGGAGGCAGCACACTTAGTGGTTGAAACCGCTGCACAGGTGACATCTAGTTTTACCACCATTTCTTTGGCCCCATCTGACTTCTGTCACCTGGAAGCATCACTTAGTAAAATGCCATGTCCTTGGTAAGTGAATGGGAAGGAAGCATTTTGACTCTGCTGTGAGATCCTGCCTCGGACAGAATTTCCCAGAAGGCAGCAGTGTTTGTTACGCCCACCCAGCACACCCAGCACACCCAGCTCCTCTCTGCTCATTCGCATTTGTTATAGACACCATGTGGCTTCATGGCCATTCCTTGAACTAAACGGCTTTCCTGAATATGTTTCCAATTTGAAAACACTTGCTGAGCTTTTGGTCGAAGGTGTAGGTGAGACACACTGCACTTTGCACGAAAGACTCCAGCTGGCTGAGAGCCACAGCCACTCAGCGGTAAGATGCTAGCACGTGCACTTCACGTCTTACTGACCCTGGATTTGAAATCAAAAAGAAAGCTAGGTTGGACTTGTCACTGTGATTAACAGTTCTCATCATGCATAGAACAGATGGAGAATCAGACAACAGATTTTTTTTTCCAAGCTAATACTTTGTAAAGTGCACACATTCAGGAATGTTACCGTTTTCTGAAATGCCAGTACCTGATAGGCTGTAGACTCCCAACACATACTCTTGATACCCATCTGTTAGGATTCCTCACACAAGGGAAGCCCTGACCTTGCCCTCGGGGGGCTCAGGCCTTTGGTTTCCAAAGGAACGCGGTTCTGTGCCTTAATCAGGCCGCTGGCCCTGGCCCCCTGCTAACCAGACTGTCGTCTCTCCAGCAGCGTGCATGCCGGCCCGCCTTGGAGTAAAGATGACCCCGCGGGGAGTTCTGCAGGAAGGAGGCAGAGTCAGCCCCAAGACGCCCGCTTCTCTGTGCGGCTGAAAGGCAGCCAGGCAGGTGTGTCCCCATCATCGGAATGCTTTTCCCTGGAAGGAAACCCCGAAAGGCGACCGCTGGGTCCCCGGTGCCAGGGGCCCTTGGGGAACAAGTTGTTTCTGGACTTTCAGTCCATGAAAATTATCAAAGAAGACGCCGACGAGGACAGTGCCAGTGACCTCTCGGATTCAGAGAGGGTCCCCATCCCCGTTTCGCCCCTCACACCCCCGGAGCTGCACCTGCGGGCTGAGGAAATTGACCCCTTGTGTTTCGACCTGCACCCGGGCCCGGAGAAGCTTGAGTACCGTTACCCCGACTTCCTGCCGCCCCCCTTTAACTCCTGGGACCTGCGGGACATGGCAGCACTGCTGCACGCGGAGGGCCGGCCTGGTGCCGTGCCGCGCCCTGGCGGCCCCCTCGGGAGGTTCATAGACCGGCTGCTGCAGCTGGAGTGGCTGCAGGCCCAGACGGAGCAGGGCGAGAGAGGCAAGGCCCGGCCCCCCGCGGCCTCCACCGGGAGAAGCAAGCGCTTGGCTGGCGTGCTGTCCAGGCCTCCCCAGGAGGGGCCTGCAAGTTCAGCGCCCACACGGAGAAAGGTCTGGCACCGAGAAGAGGGACCTGCAGCACCCAGCATGCCCGAGAGGTACCCCAGGCCCATGGAGGTGCCCAGCGGTAGCAGACCGTGTGCTCAGAGGCCCCACCTTGAGATGAGGACCGAGAAGAAAAGGAAATCAGGTAAAGGTCCCCAGCCGCCGCGCTGCGGTTTGCCCTGCAGAAGCGGCAGCCACCCGGGGATGGAGAGCAACGGGAACATCCGTGCCCCCGCGCAGCCGGCTGTCTCCCCGGGCTCCGCCGGCCCCGGCAAGGCTCCCCGAGCACAGGCCAATCTTAAGAAAAAGGGAAATGCAGGTGGCTGTGGTCACGCCACTCTAGGTAGTGAGACAAAACTGAAAACGAATGGACTGAGGCAGAGCACACACAAGTTCAAGTGAGACTGCCGTGTGCCTGGCAGAGGCCAGCAGGCGCCTCGATGCGGGGCACTGCCCAGTCTGCAGGCGCCGACTCCAGGACCCTGTGACGACTGCCGCTGAGGTGGTTAGATTCATCCCAGCGGGGGTCTTGTCAAAGAAAAGCGTCTCCAGGAAGCCTTCTGTTGTGTTGACCGTCTTAAGAGCCTTTAGATAAAAATCGACTAAGGCCAGTGCCCGAGTGTCGTCAGATGCCAGTTGGCCAGGGGCGGCCTGAACTGCAGGGCCTGAGGGCGTCCAGCCTGTGTGGGTCCGAGGTCCTGCCGTTCGGCCCCGGCGCTCTCCGGAGGACGTACGTGAAGCCGGGCCTGTGTTACCGGCGCAGAAGGGGGCCCTCGCCGCCTCATCGCTGCCTCTCGCCTTTGCGTCAGCTGTTGGCGCGAAACCTCTGTCCCCGTCAGCCCTTCCTCAGGCCAGGGCGTCTTTTCCGAACAAAGTCTTGTCGCACTAAATGGCTGGCTTGTTAGAGACCAGGGAGCCTAGTGCTCGTACATTTCCCGACGTGGGTTTTTAAAAAGGCGTTCTGAATGTAGCGGTGGTGGTGTGTTCTCTAAACCGGGCTTGAGGTCGTGGGCAGCCCGTCGGGTGGGAAGTCAGCGTTCGGTGGGGGCGGGGAGGAAGCGGGAGTCACCCGAGAACCTGTGACAACCGCGGCTTCTCCGTAGGAGGCAGCCCAGGAAAAGCGCCTTTTCGAGACGGCATCTGCAGGGCCTGGGGACAGCCGGACACGGCGCGCTGCCCCACGACACGGCCAGTCGAATCGGGCCCGGGGCTGCTCCGGGGTCTGAATCACGCGTTCCGGTCTGCAGGAGTGGGGTGGGGTGAGGACCTTGCTGGGCGGCGGCCGGGAGGAGGGCAGAGCAGGCTGCTGGGTCCGGGCGGCCTTGACCGCGGCCACTGCAGAGGCTCTGCCTTCCGGTCTGGGCCAGTGGCTTCCTGCCCCTCCCAAAGGCTTCCTTCTGAGCACAGCTCAGTCCCCTCTGCTTGTTCCTCTTACTGAGCTATGACAGTTCTGTTGACACCTTTGGTGGAGCCTCTGGACAGAGTGTGTTTCAGAGACCGTCGCTGATTTTATCCTTCGAAGTGATCATCCCACTTGATGCTTTTACACACACGTCTCTGGTTTTTTCATCTTTGGCGCAAATGGAAAACATGACTCTTTTCCTGCGAAGGTGCTGCTTGCTTACAAACTGCCCCGCGGTCAGCGTCCGCCCGGCGAGTCTGAAGTCAGGAGTACGCAGGCGAGGCGCGTTTATAGCTGACACAGCAGGCAGAGGTTAAATATCGGGTCTCATTTTTAAATCTGATTTGAATCCTACGAAAGAAGAGTAAACACTTCTACCAGAGTGTTTACTTCCGAGACCTTCTTTCCAGAGGCTTGCAGCTCGGCCCCCTCCTGACCCTCTCCCACGCCCCTCGTGGAGAAGCACGCGTCCACGACAACTGCCGCCATCAGTGAACGACAGATGTGCCTCTCTGGACAGTGTTCGATATCCCCTCGCTTCCGTGCGCCCCGTCTGCTCTGCGTCTCGAAACCGTAGCCCTCCTGTCGCTTCTCCCCCTGGGTCCTGGGCGGCGCCCCGGCCTGCCCGGCTCCGAGTGCCGAGGTTCACCATCTTTCACGCACAGCTGCCGCCTGTCCCGGACTCTGTCTCCACCTGGGGGTGTGCCGTCCTTGGTGACCTTTCGGGGTCCATGCATTTCTCAGCATGTTAGTACTCCTGAGTGACAGACACGGGTCAGCCGAGCTGCTCCCTCTCCCAGGGCTGGGTGCTCTTGGAGACTTTCTAGGGTGCACGGGGAGCGGGTTCCTCTCCCTGCCCGTGTGTCTGGGCTGGAGACCATCCCGATTCGGAGATTCAAAGGTAAAGCCTCGTCCGTTGCAGGTGTTCCTCAGTCCTGCCACTGAAGTCGGTGGCTTCGTTGTAGGAATCGTCCTGGTGTTAATAGTGAAGAGAGCTCTAAAAGCCGGAAAAGGTGCCTGCTGGTTTGTTGTCTGAGGGTGAGGCTCACCCGCACCAGCAGCAGGGGGTGGGCTCAGCACCCCCGAGGAGCAGGTTCGTCACCGAACACAAGCACAAAGCCGCTTGGGTTCTGACACAGGAAGCAACACCTCGAATCCCTGACTTCGACCCGACAGTGTTGGGAAGCTGAGCCTTGACCTCATCCAGTTTCGTGCTAGGTCACGGCACGCCCTGCTGCTCTAGCGACCTGGGTCACTGCGTTCTATGAAGTGCCTCTCATTTCTGGGGACACGTTTCCATGTGCATTACAGTGGAACCAGCTGAAACAACCTGCGGTCAAGAAAGTAATCACCGAGTTTAGACAGTGTGAGAAGAGCGACTTCAGGCTGAGACTCAGTGGGGAAAGTACAAGAGAGCCCGGACGGTCGGTCAGCGTCGGCTCCCAGTGCTGCGGGGGAGACTGAGGCTCAGCTCTTTAAGACTGAACTGGCGGGAGCTGGTGACGCACTGGGAGCGGGTGCGAGTGGGGGTCTTGGATAAAAGATGGGCGTCTTGCAGCTAAGAACTAAGAGGGTGCGAGTGTGTGATGGTCCTCAGGCCCGTTAGCTTCATGTGCGTGAGACAGAAGAGCGTCCGCCTTTCACGGCACAAATGTTGCCTCTTTGCTTCTCGCTCATTTACCCCAGTAATTACCTGAAACCGCCAGCCTCTCGGCGACACCGTATTTCAAGGTGAGAGAGGCGCACTATTTATTTTGTATCCGTGTACACGTGCAGAGCACCATTCAAACGGCCTGGAAATACGTTTGTCGTTGGTGATTGCCAGTCACTTGGTTCTGTGTTTAATAAAATCGAACCCGCGCCGTGTGTGTGTCTGGCTGTCCCCGCCCCAAAACCCCTGCAGCGGCGAAGACCCATCGGGAGCTTTCTGTTCATTTTTCTTGTTTGCTCTTCCTTGGGTGGACTGGGGCGGGGTGTCTCATTTCTCCCCGGCTCTTTCTCCCCCAAAGTCTGGTTCAGACCCTCAATACTGAGCCGCACGGGTGCCACCAGGAGCAGATGCCGGAGAAGGCCGCACACCCTCACGGGTCCTTCACCGCCCACAAGACGTGCCTGGGGGCGGGGGCGGGAGCAGTGTCGACGTCCCGTCCACTCAGAGTAAGTGGGCAGAGCTGTGTGTGCCCCTGGAGGACGCGCTGGCTGGAGGGGAGAGGGGGCAGCTTTGAGCGGGGGCGCCGCCAGCATCCTCAGAGGCCTGCGATCCTCCTTCTACACGCAGGCCTGCCATTGTCACATGCTCTTCCGCGTGGACCGAAGCATGACAGCCTGAAAAACTAATTTTGTTAAAAGACTTCAACTGCGCACGTTTGAAAGAACCGGGCTTCATTCAGCGCCCACGAGTCGGGCGCGTCCTGGCGAGCCGATTGGAAGAAGTGGCGGGCGGAATGGCTTTTTCCTGCAGTCCGGCAGGGACGAGGTTAGTCCACACTATGGAGTGGTGGTCACTTTCCTGGAGGGGACAGCAGGGCCGTCAGACGGGAGAGTCTGGTGCTGAGCAGTCTTTCCTGGGTGGCTGGGAGTCCATCTCGGGAGGACAGAAACGAAGTCATCTGGACCTGGTGGCCCAGGACTTCCTTCAGAGTCTCCACGTGAGGTCTGCTGTCTCGGCTTCAGCAGAGGATTCAAAGATATGTGGAAGGTAACTGGGAGGGAGCCATGCTGGAGGTTTTAAACCATGAGTGTGCACAGAACAAGGTAGATTGGTGGCTGTTGCTTTTTTGTCATCCACGAGGTGGCAGCTCATCTGCAGATAGCGCTGAGCTGGCTCTTTGGCCTCCTGATCAGCGGAGGAGAGTTTTGTTATAATCAAAGGAAGGGAAGACTGGCCGCAGACACAAGGTTCCCTGCTTAACAGCTCCGTCTGTGGGTGTCCTCTTTGATTCACAGACTCTCTCTGGTGTCAGAGGGGTAAACTGAGGTGTGTCAAACGAGTTTTTTGGAGTGAATTTCAGTTCGATCAGGCAGCGCCACTCCAGCAGTAAGGAGACTCAGCGGCCAGGAGAAGGGTGGGGCTTTTACAGAGGCTGGCAGCAGGGGTGACGGGAAGGCTGGAAGGCAGGCGAGCAGGTGCGTATCTGGGAACACTGCCTGCTGCTGGCGCTGGTCCCTCAGCCCCGGCACCCGCAGGCATGGACTCTGGCGTAGGTTTGGGTTGGCTCGCCAGCTTCCTGGGGCGTTACAGCTACTCGTTCGATTGGCCTCCTGGCTGACTCCCTTTAATATCAAAAAGCACCTTATCTAGCAAGGAACACAGGTGAAGTAACATAATCATCACTAGTAGGTAAGACCACCAGAAGTAGTTCACATCCATCCCAAAGACCCAGGTTTGAGACCTGGGACTGGAGGAAACGATGAGCCATAAATGAACGCTCCTTCCTCCTCTCTCTGCCTGCCTGCCTGCTCGCTTTCATCCCTGCTGGCACCTCTCCCTGAAACAAAAAATCTTCCAAGAGGAGACCTGTTTCCAAAAGTGCAACTTGAATATACCTGTATCCAGCCATTTCTAGTCAAGAATGGACTAGAATCACTGGGAAATATTCACAGAATTTTAGAGATAGGAATACAAGGGTGCTCGCCTGAATGAAATATTAGAGAAAACTAATGACGCAACTCTGCTCTGGATCACACTGAGCGCGTTTATGCCTCGCTTCTCCCAGCGCGAGCCCCTCCTCAGCCCTACTGAATACGAAGTAGGTCCGCAGCGGGGCACAGATACCCTGCCTGGGGGCTTGAGCACGCAGAGTTCAAGGCACTTGAAAGACAGCAGTGTCGAGAAAATCCCTCTGACGTCTATTCCTGAAAAGCAGGGAGTAAAGGTGTCCCCATGACAAGAACATGCCAGTCACCCAGAGAAAGCGCCACAAACTGGCTTTGTTAAGAGAGGGCCTCCTCTTTGCTGCCTGCAGAGTGGACACACTTCCCCAGGGGTCTCTTTGAGGACATAGGCACCAGCAGCAGGCCTCCCCTTCTTTGGGTCTCCATCCCTTTGGGGACCCTTCTGCATGGAAGACCTGATGAGGTAGATTCGCCTGCTTGAAGCCTCTTGCTGTATCTTCTGTCACTGTGGCCCTGGGCCCAGCCAGAAAGAAGCTCAGTGGAGGCTTCACCCTCAGCAGATCCTCCCGTGGGGTCCCCGCTCACCCGCAGTCTCAGCCTTCCCCCCGCCATCTCCTCTCCTGCAGCTGAAAAAGTCACTTGCTTTGCATTCTGGGTGGAACTGGAGGGGACCATGCTAAGTGAAGCAAGTCAGAAAAACCAATGTACAAGATGGTTTCACTCATATCTGGAATATAATATAAGAAACAAAGAAAGGCCAGCAAAACTGGGTGACCATGGAGAGGGAAGGGGAGGGACTAGGGTGGTGGCGGAGGACACTGGCACTCTGGTGGCGGGTGCAGTGTGTCGAACCCGTGCCGGAGAGGCAAGTTCACTCTTAAAATGAGTATGACTTTGTAAACAAAATTAATAATACAATTATTATTTTTAAAAGTCACATGACCATGACCCTGCAGCCTAGGTCCCACGTGCATGCTCAGAGGCTTCCTTGGGCCAGGTCCACTGGGAACCCTCTGTTCTCGAGGACAAGTGCAGACACTGGGAACCCTCTGTTCTCGAGGACAAGTGTAGACACTGGGAACCCTCTGTTCTCGAGGATAGGTGTAGACACTCACCCTCATCTTCCAGGCGGAGCAGGTCCCCACGACCTGTCCGCAGAATTTCCCGCCAAACTCATCTCTGCCGAGACTCCACCGGGAAAGTCGGGGAAGAGAAGGAAGGTCTCTTTTCTCCTCACGCAGTTTTCCAGATGCTTGTAGGTCTTTTCCGTCAGGGAAGGGCGGCCCATCGAGTTTAACTGAAGATGCTCTGTTTTGAAAGCATCTCTTTTTAACAGGGTATCTGGCCCTGGGAGATTCTAAACAGCCTGAAATCGCACTCCTCCTCCCCCTCCGCAATTGCATGAAGACGTGGTGACGGAGGGCCAAGCTTGCAATCCTGTGGTCCACGTTACTAGTATAAAATATGCTCTCATTTCCTGTCTGCTCCTTCCTCAGCCTCCCCCCAGGTGCTCGCGCGAACTCTAGGTGAATCAATGGGGAAGACATTCACATGTCGCAAAGGACGTTTTCGGCTGGCTTTTGTTGACTCATGCAAATTCCTGCGCTGTCAGGGCCCGCCTTTTCCGATCAGCCCCCATGTCTGCTCCAGCAGGAGAAGAAGAGAGGACAGTGTCCCAGCACCGAGTCACTCAGGAAGCACCAAGGATGAGTTCATTTTCTCACCACAAGTTCAATGACAGTCAGCTCTTTGGTGTCAGAGCCTGGGATATGACCCGATAGTGTCAGATGCTGAACAAAGGACACCGATTGTCATCTGGGCTTCTCACTGCTCCAGGGAAAATCACCTTTCTGACCCCCTTGGCCCAACATGGCCTAAGAAAAATTTCAAACAAGCGGAACAGTCAGAGAGCTGACCCGGAGAGGCACCGGTGTCCCTCCTGGCTCTCCTTCCTGGGTGTCCCCCGCCTCCAGGGACATGCCACCCAGACCTGCTGCTTCCCCTTTGTTGCAAGGTGCTGGCCCCTGGCCCTCCAGCACTCACCATGACTGAAGGACAAGGTGCCCTGGGTTTTTAACTCTTCTCCAGACTTTGCAGAACAGTTGAACTTCTCTTGTGGCTGAGAATAAAGGGGACCTGGAATTCCTGACACGTGTCTGGAAAACACTGTCTCTGAGGGACACGCCCATCATGGACCCATCCAAGTTTTCAGTCACGCTGCTTCCTTCCTGAGTTCATCCCCTGTGTGGGTGCAGTCCCCAGGCCTTTCTCTGGTGACACCGGATTCTTTAGAAAGCAATGTCAAGCCGGGTTCGAGTCCCAGGGCTGCGGGACAGCCCGGATGAAAACTAACATAAAAGATTCCTCCTCTCTCTGCCTGCCTGCTCGCCTGCATTCCTGCTGCCCCATCCTTTAAAGACGCAGGAATGCCTGGTCTCCCCGCTTCCGCCAGGCAGGCTGCCTGCTGCGTGGGGGGTGTGTAGCTCCCTCCTCCTCTCGCCTGCACCTCGCGCAGACGGCTGTTCCCACTGGGAGGCCCCCATGCAGAATGTGTGAGTGATCAGCAGCTCCTAGGCAGGTAACACTGTCCCCACTGAATGGATGGCAGTGAGAACCATCAGGATGCACGTCTTGACCACCAGCTCTGAAAGTGGGACCCCGCCAGGGCATGGTGTTGCCGGGATCTCTACCAGCATGGCTGATTCCAGACAAAAGCTGTGCTTCCTAGAAGCACTAATGATGGGTTTATCATTCTAAAAAATGCTGAGACCCTCCCATGGGGTGGGCACTCTTCCTGTCAGACTGCTGAATCTAGGTGATGAATTTAGCTCGGCTTTGAATCAAGTCACTTGGATCTGCTTAGGGTGGTGGGTTTGCGCTGAGCTGCGAGCTGCCACCTTGTGGCCACACGGAGTTCCTGCCGTCTGAGGGGCTCAGCTGACCCTGCTCCGGGGAGTCAGAGTCTCCAGCTGAGTCAGCACCCAGAGCCTGACGGAGGAGGGCTGCTAAGTGGGAAACTGGTTCCTGCTATTTTTAAGCGTTTGAAGATGTTGAAAATTTGGTTGCGTTTAATATCTTTAAATGCCACTTTCGACGCACAGCAGATGGAAGAGTGGAAGCCTCCACTAACACCATCCAGCCCCTTCAGGTCTCTGGAGGCCGGTGCTCCCTGTCTCTCGTCCCGCAGCACCGGGCTCGGCGTGGTGCCCGCGCCAGACGTTCGCCGTGGGCTCGTCAGTCTGACCTGGGTCCCGAGCGAGCCGCCCTGACCCAACCGAGTCCCCTGGGACACCCGGGATGAACAGGTCCACCCGGCAAAGAAGCACACGGTGGCACGTTGGACACTCCATCTTTCTCTCCGTGTGTAGGAAGTAGAGAACCTAACTCAAAGTCGCGTTTGTTGTTTTCTTCAATAATCGGCTATTAAATTGTCTGAAGATAATAAACTAGTCTGATTAAAATGTTCAGCGCGTGTCACGAGAGTTATAAATGCACAGTAAGACTGGAAAGTGGCCCTCTGTGTCATCTGCTAAAGAATTACTGTTTAAACAAGGTGACATGATAAGTAGGCCCTGTGTTCAGTAACTGGGGTGAATGCGTGGGTCTCATTTCGTTTGAAACTTGGTCATTGCAACTGCAAGTATCCACCCTAGCTGGCCCCTTTCTTTAGAATTCAAATGCGAAGCCCCCCGGGTTGGAAGAGAGCCCCCTGCCCCCAGGAGGCTCTCTCCCATCTCGCCTCCCTCCTCCTTTAATCCCAGAGTCAAGAGGCAGCTTCACGTGGCTCTAAAGAGATTATGGCTCTAAGCCAGCAAACCCTAGCGCCCTCGACATGGTTACAATGAAGATTTTGAGCGCTTTGGAAAAGTAAAGATTCTTTTTCCTTCATGAAGCCATTTTTCTCTTGGATTCCTTTTCCAGTTCCGTAGCTTCGAAGGAGAGGAGGGTGTCATAAACAGTCAGTAAAATGTCCTGCGACAGAAGCGATCATTGGACATTTACTTTTCAAAGTAATTTTAATATATTTAAATTGCCAAGTGGTTAGTGGCCACCCCTTTGGCCGTCACAGAGTGTGGGTGATGGATGCACACAGCTGCAGCGCAAATCCTGTCGTGGCCCTGGCTGGCTGGCGTCCGTCATTTACCCTCCGTCAGTGTCTGCGCGGCCTGTGCCTGCGTCTGTGTCCGTGTGTGTGTCTGTGTGTGTCTGTGTCTGTGTGTGTCTCTGTGTGTCTGTGTGAGTGTCTGTGTCCCTGTGTGTCCATGTGTGTCCGTGTCTGTGTGTGTCTGTGTGAGTGTCTGTGTGTGTGTGTCTGTCCGTGTGTGTCTGTGTGAGTGTCTGTGTGTGTCTGTGTGTCTGTGTGTGTGACTGTCCGTGTGTGTCTGTGTCCATGTGTGTCCGTGTGTATCTGTGTCTGCGTGGGTGTGTGTATTTAATCTTTGAGAGAGTCTATCATGAGCACACACTTACACCTCCCCTGACCCACATGCACACACTCAGCGCACGTGGGGCCTCAGGAGCTAAAGAAGCACCTGCTGCTGTTCTCCAGGTCTCACCTGGACAGCACCTCTCCCGTAACCCCATCTCCACGTGGCGCACCTGCCTCCTCGGGGGGAACCCGAGCACAGGGACCGCCCCTTCCAGGAGCCGTCCTGACGCCGCCGCCTCCTCCTCCCACACCCGCCTTCCCACCGGTCAGGTCAGCTTTTCTTCTGCCACCTCCGCTCCGCCCCTCCCACCCTCTTTCCCCGAGCCCCCCGTGTCCTCACACGTGACTGGCCAAGTCAGTCCTTGCAGTGGGGGCCACATGCTTTCCGCCCCACACTGCCTGAACTCGGCGAATGAGCTCTTACTTGGAAAGGGGGTCTTTAGAGGTGATCAAGTTCAAGGGGGCTGCCCGGGTTAGAGACCCCCGACCCAACAACCAGCGCCCTTCTAAGAGGGCGAAGGCACAGGCACATGGAGCGGCAGACACTGGAGTGTCACCGGCACAGCCAGGGACCGCAGCACCAGCCAACCCTGCAGAGACAGGAGGACACGTCCTACCCCAGCACCTGCGGGGACCGCGGCCCCGCTCACACCTCCTTTTCGCACCTGTGGCCCCAGACCTGCGACAGCACGTTCTGTCGTGTTAGCCCGCCCAGCTCCCTGCACAGCAGCCCGGGGCACTCGCTTTCCGAATCCATCCTGTGCGCAGAGGCAGGTATCCTGGGTGACCGTCGTCCAAAACGCGGACCTGCTAGGTCCTCACAGAGTCCCCGCCGCCCGAGCTCTCAGGACAGGCCAGCTCCTCTGCCCCCTGCGGCGTGCTCAGCCTCGCCTCTGTCCCCAGCCTTCCCTTCTGCGGGTCACCGGTGGTCCTAACCTTCAGGCCGCGCTGAGTGAGGTCATCCCGCAAAGCAGAAGCCCTTGTTTTTCAAATCTTTGTTTCAGATTTGATGTTTTAAAGACAATGCTGGCCCAGATTTCCTGAATTAAAATCAGCGACAACCACGAACCCTCACAGACTTGGCTCATTGTCCCATTTTGTTCCTCGGGCCCCTCCCCTCTCTGGTCTTGGAAGCCCACCTCAGCCCACAGCGGAGGGCTCCTGGGCTCTCTGGGGCCCCGTCGGCCGTGCCCGCTTCGTGCAATGAGCATTCGTGCTGAAAGACCCTTAACGACACCTTGTCTCGTGCCCCCCCTCGCAGAGGGGAAACGGAGGCTGCAGAGGCGATGAAACTTCCGTCTAGTCCTTGTTCGTGGCCTTGGCCACCCGCAGATTCATCCATTGTACCAACGGAGTTTCCATACTCGTTTGCAAGAGCCGTCTTTTTCTCCAGTTTGTGATTATGTGCCTGGTTAGGCACTTAATTTACACCTACCGACATTAATTATGAAGCCCGCGTTGTTTGAGTAAATCGATGGTTGAGATTTGGGGACTCCCTGAATTGAAAAGGTCTCTCCCTTTAAGTGGATAGAAAAGAGGCTGTGGCAGGAGACAGGTAACACCCTCAGTTTTGACCTTGACAAAGCAAAATAACACAGCAACACCCCAGCCACCTCGAGGGGACTGACCACAAGAAATGGACACACGAGAACACTTTCTGCCTTTCTCGAACCCTGATGTCTGTCCACACACAGCCCGGGCGCTCTGGCAGGGCGGTGGGACTTGGCAGGTGCCTGAGATCAGAGTGCGGGGCCTCCTGGCAGGGTCCAGGGGCCGACCACCCGCCATCACTCACCCTCCCCACGAGATTGAGTAGAAAGCCTAGCCCAGGGCCTTTATACCCCTACACATTACTGAGAACCCAGAGTTCTCTTGCTGAGGTGGACTGTGTTGACCGAGGCTGACTGGTTAGAAATTGGGACTGAGAAGTTCTCAACTCACTAAAGAAAACAGTAATAAACTCACACCATGTTCATGCAAGCCCAAGTTTTTATAAAAAATAACCTCCTTTCCCCAAAATTTCATTCAATGACACTTTTCTATGTGTGCAAGTCTCCTGGATGTCTGACTTAGGAGATAGCTGGAGAGGAGGAAGACACGCTGTATATATTGTATCCGTAACATCTCCAACCAGGGCCCTGGGGCTGTGTGCACTGCGCCCTGTGAACTAAGCCACTAGGCGCCAGGACGCACCACCAGGGTGGGTGGACTCTGACAGGTGGGTTGCTTCACAGTCCCTGGCGGATGAAAGATCTGAATGCATTTTCCCTTCTCCGAGCATCAAGTCGATTGGCCGCTCTTGCCTTTTGGTGAACTCTCACCCACACAGGAGTTTGAAACACGACTTGTTGTCACCCCTGGAAACTCTGGGCTCATTGAATTTGCAGACTTTCTGCATCTTGACATATTTCATTCTACAAAATCGAAAGATCACATTCATTATTCTCTCCCCTGCTGTCGGGAAAAAGTCTTAAGTCTTTGGGAGTTGTGGACGTGAGACCCAGGTTTCCCCAAGTTCTCTATCTCCGTGTGTGTGTGTGTGTGTGTGTGTGTGTGTGTGTGTGTGTGTGTATTTGCTGGAAAGCTTACATTTTACTATTGGCAGCAGACACCACCCCTTGTTTTCCTGGAAGTGACAGCTCCCTGTATTTGCTGTCTAACACCCAGTCCCGAACAACCAGCATTTGTCAGTCATTCTTCCAAATGAAAAGGGCTGGAAGCTCTGCGGGTGCTGGTCCCTCGCCTCCAGCACCACTGAACCCATTTCACAGACTCAGATGCTGCAGTTGAACAAAATGCATCTTTTTTTTAAAAAAAAAAAGAACAGAAGGGAGAGGAGGAAGAAGCTTTTCAAGGGAGGAAGAAGGAGGAGGAAACACGTTTATTGGTCTGCGGATTTGGACCTGTTTTCGGTCGCTCCTCCCGGCCTCAGTGTGGACCCAGGTCCTCGCACTTCACATGGTCATACGTCCTGGCTGAGCACCTGTGCCACGGGGAGCACTTTGTCCTGCTTCACCGGCTCTGTGAATCCCCCAGTTTCTTCGTTCTTCAGGGAAGCGGTCCCCTCCGTGCACTGTCTGCAGTAAAGTGGACTCGTGAGGTCCCGGTGTCATGACAGTGGCCTCCTGCTCCCCGGCCCCGGGCCCAGGCAGGGAGGCGGCGTGCACAGGGTGGTGCGGCTCTGGGGATGAGCAAGGACACCTGGAGCGGTGTGCGCACAGCGTCGGCGCGTGCAGTGTCCCCGCGCCTCCCGGGAAACATGGGCGGCATGAAAATGACCTCAAGCGACGTGTGACAGAAGCTCACCACATGCGTGGTCAGCATTGGCTTCACACACACACTGCCAGCTCGTCTTTGCACCTCGGTCGTGTGTTCTGGGGGAGGAGCGGGAGGCTTGCAAACAGAGCAATTCTCCACGTGAAGAATTCCGTTAGGTACCGGGTTCTCGTACGTTACCAGTTGTGGATGGAGCTAAAGCGAAGGAAAATCCAGGAAAAGGGCCACTGGACTCTCACTGTCCTCCCGATGGCCCAGCCACCACTCTGACCGTTGGCACAGCTGGGGCCCTCGGGGCTCCAAGCGCCCCACCGTGGGCACCTGTGCTTCTGAGTTCTTGGCTGACCCCCAGTCGCCGAAGAAAAGTGGTGGTTGGGACTTGAGGTGCCGGGGACTAGAAATCCTATTTCTGAAAACCAAATGCAGACGTTCTTTGTTCTCCCCTTTCTATTTCCAGACGACAAGTGTGACTTCAGGCAGCTCCTACCTGACTCTGGTGACTGTGTTCCCGACTAATTAATGCCACTGCTCTGCTAGTAGGTCAGCATCATCGACAGCTTGCAACAAGCAAACGATGATCTTACTCATCAAACAAAGGTGGAGTTTGGAAGTCCGTTACTTTAATAAATCCAGCAAGGCCTTCATGAGAGAATGGATTCTAATTTTCAGGTCTTGAGGACGCTGTCGATATTTGCTTTGCAGAAAATAAATCAGTAGCTCGAGGTGGCCTTTTAGAATCATGAGGGTGGCCAGAGGATTGCAGACGACGTCTCTGTCTCATCAGGGCAGGAGCGATGGGCGAGCGTCAGAGTCCACCAGGCAGCGTGAGCCTGGGGGCTGTCCATGCCGCGTGCTTCTTTAAGGGGTGGAAACTGGACTGGGTTCCAGCACGTGACGGGCAGCGCCGGGTGCCGCGACACCCCGCCAACACGGAGGGGTTTTCGCCTCAGCCTTGTGACGCCTGGTATTTCCGTGCAGGCAGGGAGGGACCCCTGGCAGCTTCAAAGATGAATTTTCTGGCGCCGTCCATGTCCACCCCAAAGACCCCCATTCATGTCCTGGGGCCGCTGGGGGGTGAGGGACAACCCAGATGAGCAAGTAAAATAAAAAAAAGCAGCACGCTTCTTCCTCCACTCTGTCTGCCTGCCTACTCCCCGCCATTCCTGCCCGTACCCTTCTGACATCTATGTACACAGATCTGCGAAATAGCACACGTTACACACACCTGTACATACGCATTTCCTTGCTGTTGTCTTGTCAGCAACTCACGTTCTAACAAAGCGGTGAAAAAGCAGAATGTTGGGGGTGAGAATTAATGCGGTGAGAACCCAGCTCCCCTGCATACGTAGATGGCAGTACCCTGAGTACCATGCAGAAGAGGCCACGTTGCTCGGTCCTGACCACCCTCTCTTGCTGACAAACCTGTGACGCTTGAGTTGAAGTTCTCTCGCTGTCTCTGTTGAAAGGAGAGGAGTTGACAGGCCCGGATTGCTGCCAGCACAGGAGATTTCTCCTCGATGATTTTGACAGTCGAGAAGTCTCCTTCTTCCAGCACCTGCCTGTCACAAGGGCCCTACTGGCGCCCAGCAGGCAACGGTCTTCAAGTCTGTGCCGCAGAGCCCCCCAAATCACCTCGAAAACCCTGTAAATCGTGAGACCATAGTGTCCCCTTGTCTAGAAAAGGTTCTGCTGTGGTTACGAAACAGGCCCCGTCTTCCCTCTTCAGCCTCGGAGGCCGATAACACACACCTACAGCATCACCTCCTCGTCCTCGTCACCTCCACGGTGACAGAGACCTCTGGGGACAGAGACACAGGCCTCTATTGCCACCCAAGAGAAGACGGGTCCTTATCACCTTGGAACTGGAGAAGGAAGACCCAAGACCTTTCCCCAGGTTCGCTGGCGAGGAAGGACAGCTGCCCGCCTGGAACGGCCGACTCCCGTGGACGGCACGGTGAGCTGGCAGGTGGGTCCCAGCCCACGCCACCTCCGCCTGAGCGCGTGACTCGGGGCAAGTGCGTGCGGCTGGGAAAATCAGACCCGCATGTGGCAGCAGGTAGGCTGGGGAGGTGAGGGGACTAAAAGGGGTGTGTTTGCTTAAAGAAAGAATGTGGGGGTGCCCTGGTGGAGCAGCAGTTAAGTCAATCACCTCTGAAGGATGCAGGTCACACCCCTGGGTACAGTCCCGGGTCCAGGGCCAGACAGCCAGTGTGGCAACTACATAAAAATAAGATGCTTCTTCCCTTAAACAAATGCAGTCCAGCAATTCAACTTCTAGTTACGCCTGTGACCGATGAGAGGATTAACTCGAGAAGGTACGTGTGACTGTGGGTTTTCTGCACAAGTCCCGCAGCCCAGAAGGAGCATTGTCCTGACAGCCCGCAGGGGTGGGGGGGACGGAAGACCTGGGGTCACACCATGCGAGACCGCTCAGCCCTAAAAAGGAGGCATCGTTACCATGCCTACAATGCGGAGGGACGTGCGGGTGCTCTGCTGCTTGAAAGAAGTCGGGGGGAGAAAGACCAACACTGGACGACTCACCTGCACCTGGGAGGCCGAGCAACGAGAAGATGGGCCGACGGGGCGCCGTCGGAAGAAGCCGTGGACTCTGACAGCAGCCCTGCGGTCACCAGCAGGGGAGCTCAAGTGGTCAAGGCGGCGTCTTTGTTATCGTCCTCTCTCCTCTTCCCTTGTCTCGTTGCTTGTGCTTTAGTTTTTGCTGCAAAAGAATGGAAGCTGGAAGAAGAGAAAGACTGGTGGTTGTCAGGGGCTGAGGAGGAGGCCGTGGGACTTACTGCTTAGGACGGGCGGCGTCTCACTGTGCGAGCCCGAGAGACACCTGGAGGCGACGGGGAGTTTGGACAACGTGGTGGATGGAATCAACGCTACTGGACAGCACCGAAAAATGGTGGCGGTAGCGATTTTATGTTACGTCCAGTCATCTGTGGCCTTTCCGCCGCCGACGGGCCCCTGCATGGCTGTGTTCCCAGCGGCCACTGGCCCCTCGCGCTTCCGTCCTGCACCCTGCTGCCCACACAGGGACACGATTTCCTAACGGCCTTCCTCAGAAGGCATTCCTATCGTTCAGGGACCCATGACTGTGCTCTGCCCTGATTTCAAGCATTGGGAGAAATAGAGAGACTGTGTTAAAAGTGCTATACTTCCAGAGGTTTCATCAAGTTGGAGCGTCTGGGCGACACGGCGCTTGCACGTGCGCACGGTGATGCTTGTCGGGGCTCGAGTTAGTCCAGGGCAACAGTCCCCACCACTCCCTGACCTCCCCGCCCACAGGTGATGATCACCTGAGGCCCCAAAGGAGTCACAGGGTGACACTGGATCAGAACTTTCACCTTGACTCACGGCGTTCGCATCCATATCCTTCCTAGTGCCGATGTTCTGTGACACCTGGAAAACACATGAAAAATAATGCATGTTCTTGCATGATGATAGAGGCAGGATGTGCCCTACTCTTTAAAATAAAAACGCTATAGAACGTTTTCAAAGCACTGTAGTTAAAAGCACATGTTCTCAGGAGTCGGGGCCCTGCGTTCGCGGTCCAGATGCCGTGCCCTCGCTCTGGAGCAGACGCCTTTCTGTTTCCTCCTCTGTGCAGTGCGCTGGAGGCAACCGACTGGTTTCATCTGGAGGATGAGTAAGTCAGGGCCAGGGAGGTTCCCAGTGAGCAGGCACCCGCTCAGCTCACTACGTGCAGCGCGGCGATGCCTCCTCTCTCCCCGGAGGCAAAGTCAGCCTTAGCCGAGTGGTGTGTATTTGTGCCTGCAGATTTACAGAGGGAATCTGGGTGACAGAATGAGATCGCAGGGCGCATGAAACCCTGCAAGTTGCTGGTCCTGTCCAAGCATGCATGCGCCCCTCTTTCTGGGGCAGGGCCTGAAGATCCCGCAAGGCCGGTGCAGGGTGAGCTGTGTGAGCCTTCCCGCCCCGATGAGCCTTCGCACCGCTGCCAGTTTTCCCCACGAGAAACACAGAGTCAGCCATGCGCCTTGCACCTGTCTCTCTGCACCTGTATCTCTGAGACTGCTCTTTATTCCTGAGGATAAGCCCTCAGATGTGTAACTGTGGGTGTGCTTTTCTTGACACGCCTTGAATCTAAGCCTCGAGGACAGTGAAGCAGCCTCCAGAACCAGCTGAAATAGCTGGAAACCCCTGGGAGGCGGTGGACGGAGTTGGGGAGGGGCCGGCTTCACGCTTGTTACCAGAAGCAGGAGCGTCCGCGGGGAAGCCCTTTAAGACTTAACACATCGGAAAGGAGAAATGTGTGCTCTTTGCTGTGTAGGAATCTTGTCTCTTTATATCCAAATATGTTCAGTTTCCTAGGATGCAAATACAGTAAAAAAAAAAAAAAAAATTCCACCCTTTTCTTTTCCTTGAAATCAGTGCGTGGTCTTTATCCCAGTACAGCCATCTTTGCTTGCTTATAACCTGCGCTCGAAAGGGATCTGGGGCCATGTCTGGCATTTATGATGCTTCCATATGCTCATGTGTGTCTGAGAGCATCGATCTTGCCCTTGTAATTTCAAATAGCCATACGCCCGCCCCTCGTGCGGAGCGCCCCGGTTTGTTTATCCAAGGATGTAAATCTTAAGGCTGTAACAAAAGGTTGAAAATCCTTTCCAAGTGCAGAAGCATCCCTGACATTTCCTTTCTCCTTTGTGAGTCTGATTCCCTGCAAATTCTTAGCCTCTCGCCAAAGAATACACATCCGGGGGCATCTTTCAGAACTCCAGTCTCCGAGGGAGCTTTGAGGATAATAAATGGAAGATAAAATAATAAACGCAAAACAAACATGTGGTTCTGCTGTTTAAGTGCAAGGATGACAGTTGGCACATTCCGGAGCCAGAAGTCGGGTGATTAAGGAGCGAAGAGTTGCAGCTTGGTCATAAATTATGGAGCAGCGTGAGGAAATGGTGTGGGAGAGAGCCAATTTGCTTGCACAAAAATTTAAAAATGTATGTGGGAGTCCTTCAGGCAGACTGGCTCAGGGGCAGCAGCCCTGGCATTGCGGGGAGGGCGGGGGCGTGGATCGACGTGGGGGCTGGGGCGCCAGTCCCGGCACCTGGTGGGACCCCCTGGGCTGCAGGCCACGGGAAAGTGCTCCTCCCGGGCGTGGAAAGCAAATGGAGGAGAGAAGCACACAGGGAGGAACAAGGCTGGGACACCCCTCCCGGGCTCTGGGTGCCATGACATAGTGAAAGCTACACGGGTGGGCAAGTGGACTGGGCTGCTCTGACCCCCCAGGGGGAACGAGACGGGGCCGGGCCTGCCTCTAGGGTTTCTGCAAGCGGGGGTCTTGCAGGGTGGGGCGCTGCGGGTGCCTGGCTGGAGCTGGCCAGGAATTGCCCCTTGAAGACCTGAGGGTCCCCTGCAAGGTGGTGGCCTTCCAGGCGCACTCCCGTCCCCTCCTTTCCTCTAACTGTGCCATCCTTCCAGCCGTCAGTGAGGACCACACGTCCTAGAGCAGTGAGAGAGTGAGTCAGAAGACGCGTAGTAAATGTAGGCATATGTAGGGGGTGCGTGTGCGTGCGTGTGCGCCCGCACGGTTGCCTGCCTTTTATCGCAAGTCGGGAGCTTTTCTGTTTGAATTAATAACCTTGCTTTTTTAGAGCCATTTCAGGCTTACAGAAAAGCAGAGTGGAAATGCCGAGTCCCCACAGACGCCCTCACTTCCTCCCTGGCCCTATTATCAGCCTCTTCCGTTAGCTGCTGCTTTCGCTACAATGGACAAACCGATGGATCGGGGCGCCCCGTTTTCACCGAAGCCCGTCCGTGCACCAGCGTTCGCCCGTGGGGCTGTCAACTCCCTGGGTTTGGACAAAGGGATGACAGGTATCCGCCATGAGTGCATCGTAAGAGGATTTTCACTGCCCTGCAACTCCCCTGTGCTCCCCTTACTCATCCCTCCACCCCACCCTCGTGTCCCCGCAACCTTTGATCCAGAGCAGTGTGGCCATTTCTGGAATGTCAGGGAGCTGGGCTCACACAGGATGCAGTTTGGTTTCTTTCACTCCGTCATGCACCTTGCCATTTCCTTCTGCCTTTAGGAATCACTGAGTCACGCTCCACTGTTTGGAAGTAACGGGACTTACGTCCCCATTCATATACTGAAAGACCTCTTGGCTGCCTCCATGTTTAAAGCTGCTTTAAACATTTGGATGCTGGGCTCGTACATGTTTTCAACTCGCTGCCGTCGGTACCCAGGGGCGTGGCCGCCGGGTCCTGGTTATACAGGGGTGAGCTCAGTTTCAGAAGAAGCCACGGTCTCCAGAGCCCACACCACTCTGCGTTCCCATCAGTAACGAGTGAGCCTTCCAGTTGCTTGTCTTACTTTTAATAAAAGCTTCTTACACAATCCTCAGCAACACCAAATGCTATAAAATCATCATTGCAAACCTGGCCTTTCCCCAAACTTTCCTCTGTCCTGATTCCATCTAGCTGACCACGTTGCAACTATCTGCTTGCAAACATGTTTGCCTAAAATGCAGGCAGGAATGCAGGAGAGCAGAGGCAGGCAGAGAGGAGGAAGAAGCACCTTATTTACTTATGCAGCTGTGCATTTTTGTGGTTGCCCCGGACCCAGGGCCCGAACTCAGGTCCTTGGGATGTGTGGACCGAGCCCAGCAGCTCCTCCACCAGGCTGCGCCCTTTCAGACATTTTTAATTCCTTTTGCCAACAGACACAGCCTACCGATTATTTCAGTCGTATGAAAATTATGGAGTCAGCTCGAATATTTGGAGCTTATGCACGAATGATAACATCTCTGCACAGACCTCTGGCTCAGCGGCCCCGGCGACACCGCACTGCACGTCTGTGAGCTGAGACATGCTCCCTCCCAGGGGGCAAGGCCACTTTTGGCTCTGCGACGTGGTCACCCAGTTCCTTCGCTCTTTCATCTCCTCTAGCAGTAAAGGACTCAGACAGCGCCTCTCCCCCTCAAATTCCTGGTCATAAAGAACAGTCATGGGGGTGGATCAGGGAAACGGCCCCCCAGCGGGAAAGGGCAGGAAGGCCTTGAAGAGATGCTCTCTGAATATTCTCAGACGCGGACTCAGATGGTTGTCCCAGCTTCTGTATTTTCCTATCTAATATGGGTACATAGCTTGGCAGCTTCACGTGATCGTTTGAGGAAAAAAAATGCCCTCCCACCAAAAACTACAGGGATGACAGGTATCCTGGGCTTTCAGGGAGTCGGCACGGCGCCGGGTCACCCACCGCATCTCCGCTTCCGTCACGGGCATGCCCACTCTGCCATCGGCTCGCATGGCAGTCACGTGGGAAGCTCTTCTCTCTCGATGTGCAGGCTGGGTGACCTCTCCAGTGGTCCCAGGGAACAGCCTTCCCTCCCTGCCACCAGTCGCTAGTCGTGAGCGCTGCGTGGCGGTGCCGTCCAAGCTTTGTCTGCTTGTGCCGTAGCTGCTCTGGACTCTTCCCAACCCTCAGCCATGTCCCGCAGCAGAGTGGTGGAAGCGGCCACTCTCGTTGCTCTTGACAGGTCATTCTGTCCTGGTGCCGGAGACCTTCTGAGCCCACGACATGACCTTGCGTGGACAGCGCCCTTCCCCATGTGTGTCCCTTCGTCATGGACAGTTGCCTTGTGTGTCTTCTCTGCTTCTCTTTCCTTCATTATTTCTTCAGCCACATTCACCGTGAGCCGAGACATCTCTCTCCCAGAAAGCAGAGGCCTCCACACCGCCACACTTTCCAACTCACCTCGGGTGGCTCCGACGCCCAGACTCTGAGGCACAAAAACGCGCAACCACACATGCACTCACGTCACCCAGCACGTCGCATGAGCCACGGCGTCCAGGAAGAGCGCTGATCGGCAGCGTGCTCTCTGCCAGGAGCCGGGGACGGAGAGCCCAGCTGGGCGGCTCCCAAGCATCCCTCGTGTTCGGGAGGCCTGGGTGTCTGCAAGTTAGCAGTTCTGCAAGTTTTAATTTACTTTAGCTTCTATGGGATCTAAACAAAGAGGAGTCACCTAAAATACACTTGTGAAAATCTGGGTCTGATGTTTGTATGATGGGAGCAAAATGCATTTTGATATATGTTATTTTTATCTCCATGGATTTCAGAATGCTTTCAGATTTCCATTATGATTTCTTGGACCCAGACGTTATTTAGAGATGTTTTGCTTTGTTCGTTATCTCTTTCTTAATGACGTCTAGCTTTATCTATTCTATATGGTTGTCATTTAAAAATTTCCTAAGAGTCACTTAATGTCTGGGCCTCTTGGGGCCAATTTTGACTATCGTGGTGGCTCTGGAAAAATACATGCACACCGTTTCCTTCTCTCGCAGCAAAAGTCACAGCAAGACTTAACTGTGTTGGTTAAGGCTTCCATACCCACACTGATGATCTGTTTTTATTTATCTGCTGTTCTGTACGTTTCTGAGACAGATGTGTGAAAATTTCTACCTCTTAGTTCTGTTCATCTTAGCTGTATCTATTTTGAGGATCACATCAGCAGGTACATGTGAATTTAGAACTGCTGTATCACACCTTCCTCTTAGATTGACGTTCTTATGATTCTGAAATGTCTCCTTTTTTTGCTAGTAGATCTCTTGCCTTCAAGTTTGATAATTAGATATTTGTAGCTAGGTGAGTCAATGACCTCCTCTTGGTTAGTGTCTGAAAAACTCCCGGTCTAATATCTGTGTCTTTATCTATCCATTTACCTATCCATCCGTCCATCCATCTATCTATCATCTATATCAAAGACTAACCACATGTACAGCATTACACACAGACAGGTATTTCAGTATTTTACTTTTAACAGAAAAACCGATATATTTGTGCTAAATCTACTTAGCTTTATCAGCTGCTCTACTCTGTTTTCCCTTCCTTATATTCTTTACGATTATTTTTGTTATTCATTTTCCCTTCTTTATTTGTTATTCATACATTCTTTTATTATTTATTGAGTGACTACTTCAGAAGTCACAGCACTGGTTCTTTGCTTCTTATATTGACTACAAAGCGCTTCTACAGCTCCCTGCAATGACCTGTGTGCCCCAAACTGCCTTCAGCATCCATATGTCACGTCCCGTTTCCTTTTTTCTTTTCAGTTTACCTGCAGCAACGCATAGGCCTTGTGGAGTCCGGTCTTAACAGGTGCAGAGTGTTCATACCACGCTGCACACATAGGCCGACCTGCCTGACACCTCCCTTCTGTAACCAGCCCTCCTGACCCTCAGGCTCCGGAGCCCAGATTCTCTTCTCCATCCCACACGTTTGCCTTGTTCTGATCTCACTGGAACCACACCGGAGTCCTCCCCATAAGCCTGGGCATTCCCCTGAGCACGAGACATCCGCTATTCACCCCCATGCAGCATTCATCGACAGTTTGGTTCTTTTTATTGCGGAGGCATATTCTAATTTACACCATTTTATCATCAACTTCTCAGCGCCCAAGGGCTGACATGGACTCTCTCCGAGTTTTGGCAGTCACTTTGGAAAGTCACTCTTTCCAAGCTTTCCAGCACAGGGATTTTCTGCAAAGTCCTTCTCATTTCTTTGGGGTAAATACCTAGGTGTGGTGTTTACAAGAGAAGAGCATGTTTAGCTTTGTAAGAATAGCTGTTTTTCAGAGTGACTGAGCTAGTTTGCGTTCTTACATGGAAAGGTGGTCGGCTCTGCACCTGGCCAGCTGTCATCAGGTTCCACCTCTGATGCCCTCAGAGGGATGCAGTGGACGTCCCAGGATTGTCACCAGTTTCCTCAGAGAGCAGTAATGAGTGACTTGTCATCATATCTCTTCTGTGGCACAGAGTCTGTTCAAATGCTTTGCCCATTTTTCAATTGCTTTGTTTGTTTCCATGTTACGGAATTTTGAATACAAATCTTTTACCAGCTGTATGACAGTCAGATATTTTCTCCTAGTTTGTGCCTCTGTCTTTCCATCATCTTAACAGTTGTTTTCTACACAGACCCAAAGTTTCCAGTTTTGATGAACTCAAAGCGTGTATGTAATATGTATATACATTATAAAATCGTGTTTCCTTTTCTGTAGTATAGTTTTGGTGTCACATTTAAATCACAGTTATGATGATTTTCTCCTGTGCTTTGACTAAATGATTTATCGTTCTATGTCTTGCATTTAAGTCTTTGGCCCACTTTGAGTGAATTCTTTTCTAAGGTGTGGGGACTAGACTGAGGTGGAGTCTTTGTGTGAATGGACATTTGTTTGTCTCCGGACCATTTGCTGAAAAGACCACCCTCTTTCCACTGCAGGGCTGCAGGACGGCCTTCCTCCCTGTCCCAAGAGGTCCCCTCCAGGGACAATGAGCGTGAGACTGGTCCCAGCATCCTCAGGGAGACACTTCCCTGTTCACGTCCAGATGAGAGTGAGTGAGAAGCTTGGGGCGCCTCTGCCAGCCTCCTTTTGTATTGGGATCGCAGCGATAGGGAACCTGTCTCAGCTGAAGAGTTGATAAGCAAATCCCAACCTGCACTATAGTCAAATGCAGCCAGGGAAAAAGGCAGAATTGGATACACCCGAATCTTTGCAAATGTTCTCATTTGTAAAACGACAGTGAGATGCCATCAAGGTTCCTGAGCTACATGCAGATTCTGTGAGGTTGTAATTCAAACCATTCTTTTTTTTTTTTTTTTTTTTTAAAGGAAAAGGCCAGGCTGGCAGGAAGAGAGAGGAGGAAGAAGCACTTTATTTAGCTGTTGACTTTGGTTGCTTCCCTCGGCCCCAGGTCTTGAACTCAGGACCTTGGGATCACTCCCTGGGTGTACCAGACGCGAGGCCACCAGGGCATACCCCAAACCATCCTTACTAGAAAGAGCATCTATTTTAATAACAAAAAAAATGTGCTTGTTTGTTTTTTACCGAATAGTCTTTAGAAAAGGTGAACATTCCCAAGAAATGAAAAGACTGGAATAGAAATCATCTTTAACACTACACATTTTTAAAGAGCTATTTGTTTTTCAGTTTATAATCCTTCAAAAAAAATGTTTGCACTTTATACGTGTGTATGTTCACACTGCACAGCTATGTTTATGGATTCTGGTTCTTGCATCTACTTACAGGTGCCTGTGTGTGTGCGCACACGCTTTCCATCTTTGTCATCGTTCCATGGAGACGTGTCAGTGTCCCACGAGTATTAAATATGTTCGAGTACATGGGCATGGCTTTTGCTGTGTGTTTATGACTCTTCTTTTGTAAAAAAGCACTTTTGCTGTGTCACCTAGTGGTGTTTTTATTCAGCGTCCTGTTTTGTGATGTTTTATAGAGATGCTTGCAGGCAGATGACCCAACTCGTATTGTCTTATTGCCACTTTTTGTTGTATCTGTACAGTGCGCCTCGCTGAGCACACCTGAGCGGAAACCATGTCTGTGGTCAAGCCTTGCCTGCTCCCCGCAAGTTCAGAGAGGAGCGGCGCGGCTGGAACCGCCCGCATGACCAGGTGTGCTGTTTTCCCACTCGCGGAGTGTCCAGGACAGTCCAGGGCACCGCTCGTCTTTATCTGGATGGTCAGGCCTGAACATTTAAGCAGGAGTCACGGTCATTGGGTCGCTTTCCCGGTTTCTTGTCCCTCTCTCCATTTCTGTTGGTGTTTTTGTCATTCTTCTTCTCGATTGTACACCATCATTCTGTATTAAGAACGTCTGTCTGTCACATATGTTTTCCTGGTCTATCATTCCCTTTAAAATGCTTGGGCGCGCCCTGGTGGGTTAGTGGGTAAGTCCGCGGGGCACAGTCCACTCACATCCCGAGGACCTGGGTCTGCGTCCCGGCGCGGGGAAACAACCGAGATGAAAACCAGATAAAATGAATAATGAATCCTCCTCCTCTTTCTCCCTGCCTGCTGCCCTTCATTCCTGCCTGCACCGGTCCTTTAAAAAAAGTCTCTGGTTGTTGGTCACCTGTTGAAGGAGGCCTTGTGTCTTGATGTCTTGTGCATTTGCAGTAGTGATTTCAAGGTACCTCTTTATCTTGTCGAGCATGTCTGCAGCTGGATTTTTATTCCAGTGTTTAATTCTTTCTGATGTGTGCCCAATGCCATCTAGCAGAGACTCACCCTCCGACTCATCTGAAAGGTTGCATTTAGTCAATGGGAGCAATTAAAAAAAATTCTTCCCAATGTTAACAAGTGATTTGCATGAGGACGAGTCTCCAGAATGTCAGCTCCTTTATTTCCGTTTCTTAATCGCCATCGCAGAAAGAAAGTGGCTCCAGACGCATCCGTGGAGAAGCAGGACTCTTGGGGGGCTGCAGCCACGACGGGATGTGGATTTGTGACTCCGGCCCTGGGAAAAGGGCCCTCTGTCTCTGAGCTCAACGTGGACTATACGTCGTTGGCCTCTGTGGCCGGACTCGCTGTCACAGTGGCTGAAGTGCCACATTTCGTGGCAGTAGTCCCGCCCTTGCTTGTGAGGACACGGCTTTCCCTTTCCTGCCCGCAGGGACGGCTCCTCGGTTCCCCTGCTCACTGGCCCGGGACTTCGGAGAAGCACCTGTCCCTCCCAGGCCACGGTTCCCGCGCGGCAGGGCCGCATCCTCCCCGGGGAGCTGCAGGCGCCTCGACCCCAAGTCCCCGGGGGAAGGACACCGAGTCTCAGGCCCAGCTGTGCTGTGGGGACCCCCCCCCCGCCAGTCACCCAGGAGGCACGTCACTCCCCTAAATAAGCCGGCATCGAGAAGTCACCCTTTGGACGGAGAGCCATTAGGTCACGTGGGCTTACGTGTCCACTGCTTGGCGCCAGAAGCGACACAGGCTCATGCATCTATGTGTTTTGAAGGACAGCTGCGGCCGGCAGGCAGGCAGGCAGGGACAGCAGGAAGGAGCAGTTTGTTCAGCGCATTTTTGGGGCCCTCCTGGCTGTCGTCCTCGTCCCCAGGACGTGAACCCTGGGCCTTGAGGGGGTGTGGACTGCGCCCGGCCACCACTGCGCGGGGTACACGCTGCCGCTCAGGGCACGATTTCATTTTGCGTCGCCGGCTCTCCCGTACAGATGAGGACACAGGGCGGGAGGACGCAGAGGCCCACGCAGGAGTCCTCCCCCGCTGCCACGCGGGGCGCCTGCGTGCGGACGACGGAAGGGGCGGCCTTGAGCCCACCCGCCAGGGGCCCGGAGGGCCTCCCAGTGGTGATACCAAAACTGTCCCCAGACATTGCCCCTTGCGCCCGCGGGTGGCGGCAGCATCTCCGCTGAGAGTCTGGACCCCAGCTCATCGCGCAACAACCCGGGGTCCCGCGTCCTCCGCTCCCTGGCTCTGTGTGGCTTCCACACAGGGTCGCCCCAGGTCTGACACGGGCGGACACCAGGTGGAAATACTGCACAGCTTAAAGAAAGCGAGGCTGCTGAGAGAGAATCAAAGCCCTCAGGACGAGTCCCACTTGTTTTACTTTCACTCTTCACATAAATTTTTAAATATCCATCACATTTCTGTTTTCTCCTGACCTCGCTCAGTGAAATCTTTCCCGACAACCCAGCTAAATGCCCCCACCCTCACCCCGGGAACACACACTCACACATGCGCGCGTTTATATGCACACTCACGCACACACTGGGTCATGCTCAGGCACTCACGTTCACACACTCACACGCGCATCCACATGCACACTCGCACACACACAATTACACACACACTCAGCTCCCTGGGGTTTTTTCTCATTTCCTCTTCACAGCACCTAAACAGACTCTCGTACTTGGTAGCCTCTGTTGAATAAATAAACGCTGCAAATAATTATGTTTTAAGAGTGTCATTGCATTTTTTTAATTGCAAAAGCCAATGCTGAGATGTTTTCAGAGGAAAGCACTTCACCAGACATTAGAGAAATACTGCAAAATGATATTTATTATGTCTGAGGCTGGTTCTGAAACCCTTCTGCTTGGTAACAAGCTGTGCTTTCAGAAGTAGGACTGGAAAAAAAATAGACCCTGTTATTTTGATGTGCTTGTCTAGAGAAATTATCTTGTCACCCACAGTATTGGAGAACAGGCTATTTTAAAGATCTATATGTGTTAGAAAAATGATCACCTTAATCTAACTCCAAGAGATCTATTTTAGGAAAAGAGCTAGGTTTTTTAGACATTATAAACTGGGATGTGTATTATTATTCTAGAAATTCTTAGAAAAATCATGCGTTGAGTTGGATCGAAGTATATTTTTAAAGTTACTCAGCTGTAGACACCAAGCTGCAGGGGGAGGGAGGGGTGTTCCTTCCTGAGGCTCAATCTGCTGTCTCAGGCGCTTTCAAATCCCTCCAGGGCCAGTGGAGGAGAAACGTGCATTGTGCAGAGGGGCTTCCTCCC